>PVKC010002451.1:0-43380 GCA_004027635.1 Crocidura indochinensis
AAATTGCTCCTGGCAGGCACGGGGGACCATATGGGGCACCGGGATTCAAACCGATGACCTTTTGCATGAAAGGCAAACGCCTTACCTCCATGCTATCTCCCGGGCCCCGGTTTAATATACTTTTAAATGCATTTGGGATGAAAACAACTGATGATGCTCAAGGTTGTCCACTTATCACTCTGAGTGGGCTTTAGGGGCTTCATATTGAGTTCTGGGCCTCAAACATTTAAGTCATGTGCAAGACAAGTTCCTCTCTCACATTTATTTTTAGTACAGTATACATACAGCAAAGCATTCCAGTTATATTTCTATATATCTATGCAGTTTTATAGAATGAATACATTTATGCAATCATCAAACAACAAAGAAATTAAAGATTTAAAATATTTTAAAAACCTTAATCTTAGCTTATTTAGACACTGCTCTCCAAAGGTAACTCACTATTCATTCATATATTTAGCATATATATATATATGACTGTATATATAAATATATACATAAATTTTACCTTGCTTCATGATAAATCTGATAAACAGTGACATATCAAATATATATGGTGCTCAGAATTTATTCATTTTCTTCATGGACTGAATTGAATTTCTTTTAAGTAGTATAATTTATTTTTTGGGAGATTTACATTTACATTGATTTATATAGAATAATATTGTAATGAACCTTTAATCTGTTTTGAAATCATATTTGTGAAATCATATTTGTGTTTCCTAAAAATCAAAGTGCTTGCCTGGAGAGAGCTCAGGAGATCATAATCTTGGCTTGATTACAGTCGATCCTATTTTGAGACCTTGGCACCAAATATGGTTCTGAGAATACTGGAAGTGATCCTAATCACAGACATGAGTACTGCCTGGCATGCCCAGCCCCCATCTTAATTGAAGTGCTGGGCACTGGAGCTTATGAATTAAATATTAATATATTATTTTTAAAATAATATATTCAAACATTGTGATTATAAACATGATTGTAGTTGGGTTTCAGTCATAAAAAACACTCCCCTTCACCCGTTCAACATTCCCGTTATCAATGTACTCATCACCCCTTGTCTGTCTTCGAGACAGGCATTCTACTTCCCTCACTCATTGACATTGTTATGATCTCACTGTAGTTATTTCTCTTAACTATACTCACCACTCTTTGGGGTGAGCTTCATATCATGAGTCAGTCCTTCTGTCCCTCATCTATGGAAATTATTTCAATAATGACTTTTATTTTTCTTAAAACCCATTGGTGAGTGAGACTATTCCGTATCTCTCTCCCTCTGACTTATTTTACTCAGCATAATAGTTTCCATGTCCATACATGGAAACTATATATAGGAAAATTTCATGACTTCATCTCTCCTGATGGCTGCATAATATTCCATTGTGTATTTGTACCATAATTTCTTTAGCCTTTCATCTGTTAAAGGGCATCTTGGTTGTTTTCAAAATCTGGCTATTGTAAATAATGCTGCAATGAATGTAGGTGTGAGGAAGGGACTTTTGTATTGTGTTTTTTGTGTTCCTAAGGTATATTCCTACCAGTGATATAGCTGGGTCATATAGTATTTTTAAATTATCTTATCAATTTGTTGTCCCAAAAATGTTTTAGAATTTTGTTTTTATTATATTTTAACATAGATTTATATTTTTATTCTTTTTTATGGTTATGTGTATTGAATGTGCTATTTTAGTTCTACTGGTGAATATATGATGTTACTTTGTGGCCATTTTATTTTATATTTCCTTGATAATTATTCTGATAGTAAATATAGAACAAATTTAATGGATTTATTTCCTTGATGATTTTTCTAATGGAAAATATAGAACAAATTTAATGTATCTGTTAAATGTTGTTATGCCTATTGGTCCTTTTTTCTTTCTTTTTTATTATATAAATGTAATCTTTTAATACTATTTACTTTTAGCCCATTTAAAAAATAAAGGTTAAAAAGAACTAACTGCTTAAAAGTAAAGTTTTGCCATTGCTTGAAGAAATTTCTTTTTCCTTCTCTGTGCATCCAGCTGCAGCACTTCTTCTGGGTTGCTTGCATTCAATACTGTTTGGCCAATAGCATTTTTTCTAAAATTGGGTTATCTTTCTTTTTATTAAATATTTTTATATAAGCCATTTCCTTTATACATTTATTCAAATCTTTTGTTTCACTCATTATTTTTAAATTCTCTAATACTAATTAGAGATACAAATCTAATTCTTTATAGACATATTCCCTACATTTTGATGAATTCTATTATTTTTACTTTATTTTCTGTTGATATGTGTGCACCATGTCTCTATAATGTCTAAAATGACTTTGAATCCTCCAAAACTATTAAGATTATATAATTGCTTTTTTTCTAATAAATTGTTTCCATTATATTTTTAATGTTCCATAAGTATTAATTTATGTATGATATAAGAAATAAATAATTATTTCTCCCACAAATTTAAAAAACTGAACAATACCATATAAATATATTGCTTTGCAAGGTGTTTTTAATATTTAGTGTTATAATAGATGTAAGTTAATATAGAATCAGCAAAGTTTTTTCCATTCTTCTATTGTTCTAAAATTACAAATTATCTGAAAACTATAGTTATAGAATAATATTATGTGCTCCTTATAAGTTATTAAATACCTCAAAAATTGTAGAATATTCAACTTACCTCATTAGATGTTACTTAAGTTAATTAATTTGGATTCTAATGAGAATTTCTTTAGAAGCACTGCCCACAAGTGTTTGTCTCCATATCCCTGTAGACTGAAGTCTTGGCACAGGTTTCCAGACTTTCAGCCACTAATCTCCATTATTTTTACACTCTTGTTTTAAAGTCATGTGTAGTGAAGAAGAGAAGCATGACAAATATATATTGGACTCAGCTCAATGTGTTTGTTCTCCACTTCTGAGAGAATGTGAGGTCTTACCTCCTGACTTTTCAGTAACATTTTGTTTCTTGAAACTTTTTTTTCATCTTAAATTTAATTTTGAGGAGATTCTGATCGTTTCTCGGCCTTTTGGCTAAGATCAAGTGTTGAGGAGATTCTGACCTTGATCTCATAGATTTACTATCAGACACTAAGACAATATATTTACATTTCTTCCTCTCTTTCTCTTTTATATAATAAGATAATAATATATACCTAGATGACCATAAGTGATATGTATTTTATATATAATAAAGCATTACAAAAATGAGTGACTTGTCCTTAAATTAATATCATTTTCTTTTTTAGGTTTTTGGGTCCCACCCTGGAGTGGTTACTCCTGGCACAGAAATCGCTCCAAGCAGGCTCGGGGGACCATATTGGATGCTAGGATTCGAACCACCATCCTTCTGCATGCAAGGCAAAAGCCCTGCCGCCATGCTATCTCTCCGGCCCCTAATTAATATCATTTTAATTTTTTAAATTTTGTCTCATTACTTAGTATAGAAATTTTAAAAACTGTATTCTATCACATGACTTTTACCCTCAAAATATGCATAAGGACTGGCTGAATTATATTACATTAAATGAATACAAATAATTGAAATGATAAATTATTTCTATTTTTCTTTTTCATTTTTAATATTCCAGGCCTTTAACATGATTCTTTTATCGTTTTGTTTCTCTATAATGTAATAGATTATTTTTGCAATAAAACTCACTTGCATTCACACCGTTTTATATGACCTGGGCATATGCACTCTGCACCCTAAAAATAACAATTTCCTCACTATTTTCCAGAGCTGGCATATTTTAATGAAAATGCTTGAACAAAAGCTAGCACATTATCTTTCTTCTTATATCTTATATCATTGCTTATCCTTTATTTTTTAGATCATATGATATGATTAACATATTTCTCTTTTTTTTCTTATGTGCTACATTTTAGGAAATTGTTGAGAATTCACTTAATCAGTGCCTATAATTGAATGTATTTGAAATATAAATGACCTACCAAATATATTATTATTAACAGTAATCATGAATCGAGTAGATTCCAGCTGTGTGACAACTTACTATGTATAATAGTTACATCTGAAATAGTCCAAATCCAAGGAATATTTAGGTAACAGGACTGATTTTTGATTTGAACATTTTAAAAAGAAGTCCAGTTCATAAGAAAAGGAATTCAATAATAGTTAACTATGTCTACATTATTTTATGGTTATTGTTCTTTCTACATTTTCCTTTATGTCAAAGTATCTCTCCCATTGCTTCTTCCTTATTTATACAATAATCTATATACTATTATGTGCTCATTATTATGATATTAAGCTATTGAACATTATTATGTGATAAATAGATAATAGGCAATTGTGATATGGTCAAGCCTCATATTATTTTCAATATTTTATAGCAACTGTGATTTATGCATTGTTATTGATAATTTTGTGCATACAATGTCAGAATATCACACTCAATATGAGAATACTAGCCTCCCTTCAAAAATATCCTAAGGTCCTATCCAATAACCCCACGTGGTTTCTTCCTTAGGTATTTGATTCTGACCCTTTGATCAGACAGTCTGTATTTATTCCAGCCTGTATTTATTTTAGTTTTTATCACTGTAGATTTTCTTGGTCCTTAAAAATGTTTCCTCAATTTGGATGGGAACTGCATTGAATCTATATGATATCTTAGGCAGGACAGTTATTTTAGTAATATTGATTCTTCCAATCTGTGAGCACAAAATATGTTTTCATTTTTTCTTTTTTTTAGATATTCCTAGATACTTGATGTTTTGGGATAATATTTTAAATGGGATATATCCTTTGATTTCTTTCCCTTCTGATTTATATTTTGCATTTAAGCATGCTATGTGTCTCCTTTGTAATATTGGTTTATTCTTTCTAGGAGCATTTCTTATGGACTCTGAAAGGTCCTCTATGTAAAATAACATGCTATGTGAAAATAATGAAATTTTGAATTTATTTCTAATTTAGGTTTATTTTATTTGTTTTTCTTACCTGATTGCTATATTTAGGATTTATAAAACTATTACATAAAATAGAACAGTGGACATTTCTCTTCCATTTTTCACCATTAATAATGATACTATTAGACCTTCTAAAACTTCTAGAAATGTAAAGAAAGACTTCACTCTAGCCGCCATCCAATAACATGTGCAAATACCGAGATCTTTACCTACTGAGGCCTGATTTTATCATCCATGACTGAGCAGAAAGTTTCCAGACTGCACAAAATGGCCTAGGGAAGAGGAAAAGAGCATGTACGGAGCCTATAGTTAGTCCCATGACAGTAAGCTTCAAGGGCGGAGAAACCCTTTATCTCTTAGGCCAAGGGAATTCCCTTTCTAATATCCCCAATATTTACTGTGCCTATGCAAAAAAAAAAAAGCACAAATTAATTTTTTTGTTATTGTTGTTTTTTCTTTTTGTTTGTGTTCTTTGTTTTCTTTTTATTTCAAGAATGTGGGTTTTGTTTGGTTGCTGTCTTTATTGCTGTGGTGCTTTTCAGGTTCTTTTGGTTGATTATTTTTGTATAGTTTTTATATTTTTCTTCCTTTTTTCCTTTTTTCTTAAATTGATACTTATAGCTTCTAGAAGGATTCCTCAGGTTTCTTTCTTATTTGATTTTTACTCCCCCTCCCCCTTTATTCTCTTTCATTTTTCTTACCCTCCAAACAGAACCAAATAACTTGAAGCATCTTGTTTTACCTCACAAATTGACAGGGAAATAATGGAGGGTACCAATATCAAACAGGTATGTGAACATTGAGTAGAAATAAAAAATGATCATACTTAAACACCAAATCCAAAGTCAACAACAACAGAATCGAAACCCAATCTACATCAAGCTAGACATAGAAGGGACCACTTAGACTAGCAGCACAGAGGTAAATGAAGGGGATCTGGGATGCATACTGGGAACAGGAGTGAAGGGAGGACAACATTGTTAGTGGGAATGCCCCTGATTCAATGTCACTGTGTGCCTAAAATATTACTGTGAAAGATTTGTAATTTACATTGGTCAAAATAAAAATTATTTAATTAAAAATAATAGAAAAAATGAGACTGCTGCATGTTTACTATAGATAGCCTTTACTGTCTTGAGAAAAGTTAATCCACTCTTAAATTGTTAAGGGCTGTTAATCATAAATGGATGTTAGAACTTGTCAAAAGATTTCCATGCATTATTTGATATGATCTTAGGTTCTTATCTTTCCTTTATAAATATGATGTATTATGATAATTCATTTTCCTATGCTGAACAACTTTTGTATCCTGGTATGATTACCATTTGATTGAGCTGTATGAATTTTTTGATGTTGTTAGCTTTGGTTCACTAAGATTTTGCTAAGGATTTTTGCATTGATATTCATAGTTATTTGAAATTTTCTTTTCTAGGAGTATCTGCCTACTTTGGTTATTTGTGTAATAATAGCATAACAGAAGTTACAAAACTAATTCCTGTGCCTTTGTTATTTTAGAAGACCTTAAGAATAAAGGCAGCAAGAATTATCTGAAGGCATTTTCAAATTCACCAAAGAACCAATCTGGACCTGGATCTTTATTCTTTTTTTTAATATATATTTTATTTAAACAAACATCTTCGATATTTTGACTCTAACCTCCTTATTGAGAGACTGACTAGTTGGTTGGCCATGTTCTGGTCATCTGAGTTGCCATCTTTATTCTCTATGTCTGGCTCTGGCCTGTGTTGTGTCCCCATTGCCATACTTGTATTGTGAGTTTTTCTACGTGTTCTGGTTGTATTCATTGGCTAAATGACATGCACGGCTTTTTCAACACTGGATAGGTCAACCAGACTGAAAACCAACAAGAATATACTAGACCTGAGAAGAGAAATGGAAGAAAGAGGTCTAGTAGATATATATAGGACATTCCATCCCCAGAAACCTGGATACACATTTTTCTCCAATGTACATGGGACATTCTCCAGGATAGATTACATGCTTGCACATAAAACATACCTCCATAATATCAAGAGGATAGAAATTTTGCAGGCCTCTGGCTTGTGGTAGATGGCCTTAACTATATTGAGAAAGGTTCCTTCCATTCCCATCTCGCTGAGAATTTTGATCAAGAATGGGTGTTGGACCTTTTCAAATGCTTTCTCTGCAGCTATTGATATGATCATGTGATTTTTATTTTTCTTGTTGTTGATGTTGTGTATTATGTTGATAGATTTATGGATGTTAAACCATCCTTGCATTCCTGGGATGAAACCTACTTGATCGTAATGGATGATCTTTTTAATGAGACATTAATCCTATTTGCCAGGATTTTGTTGAGGATCTTTGGATCTGTGTTCATCAGCGATATTGGTCTGTAATTTTTTTTTTTTTGTAGCATCTCTGTCTAGTTCAGGTATAAAGGTGATATCAGCTTCATAAAAACTATTCAGAATTGTTCCTGATTTTTGGATTTCATGAAAGAATCTTGCCAAGATTGGTAGTAGTACCTCTTGAAAGGTTTGAAAGAATTCATAAGTGAATCCATCTGGGCCTGGACTTTCGTTTTTGGGCAGACATTTGATTACTGTCTTAATTTCCTCAGTAGTGATGGTGGTGTTTAGATATGCTACATCCTCTCATCCTCTTCATTCAACCATGGACGATTATAAGAGTCCAAGAATTTATCCATTTCTTCCAGGTTCTCATTTTTAGTGGCATAGAGTTTCTCAAAGTAGTTTTTGATTACCCTTTGAATCTCTGCCATATCAGTAGTGATCTCTCCTTTTCCATTTCTAATACAAGTTATCTAGTCTCTCTCTCTCTCTCTCTCTCTCTCTCTCTTACTGTCTCTGTCAGTTTTGCCATTGGTTAATCAATCTTATTTATTATTTCAAAGAACCAACCTCTGCTTTCGTTGATCATTTGGATTGTTTTTTGGGTTTCCACTTCATTGATTTCTGCTCTCAGCTTTGTTATTTCCTTCTGTATCTCCATTTTTGGTTCCTTTTGCTGAGCACTTTCTAATTCTATGAGCTTGTCATTAAGCTGTTCAGGTATGCCCCTTCTTCTTTCCTGATGTGTGCTTGCAACACTATAAATTTTCCTCTCAGTACCACTTTTGCTGTTTCCCATAGGTTCTGATAGTTTGTGTCTCCATTGTCATTTGTTTCAAGGAAGGTTTTGATTTTCTTTTTGATTTCATCTCGGACCCACTGGTTATTCGGTATTAGGCTGTTTAACTTCCATGTATTAAAGTTTTTCTTATAATTTCAGGGCCTTTTGCTGTGGCTTTCTTTTTTTTTGAACTCCTTCAGTTCCATTTGTTTGCACTCTGTTACCCTGTATCAGTTCATCTTTTAGTTGGTCAAATTATTCTGAAAATAGTCTTATTTCTGTCAGACATTTTCTCATTTCTATATTTTATTTCTATTGCATTGAACATTGATTTACATTCCTCATCAATTAAGTTTGAAGTTTTATTTGAACTCATTTTTTGCTGTGCTTAGTGACCCTGTATGTTAGAATGTGTGAATTTCTTTGTTTGCTCACTTTTAAGGATTTGTATATACTGTGATTTTGAGGTTATCAATTGTCTGAGAACTGAACTGTTTATATTTAAACCAACTTTTACTTCATATAATCTGTTCACCTAATAATCTCTGTTGCCTAAAATGCTATTCAGTATTCATGCAGGGTGGATATCTAAAAATCCCACTTGCACAGAAGATTAATTATGGAGGTATTTGAGGCAAGATATCAAAGCAATCATTTAGTGATAGTGAGTGGGTGAAATTGTCATATAGATGTTAATGACTCTGCATTGCTTTGGATTCAATATACAGATATCAGTGAAGGGGCTTTGTTAGTCCAAGGAACTAAAGGAAAAGTCACATATACTGCATAGAAGCAGTGAGTCTAGAAGCCTTTGAAGCACCAAGATGATAGAAAAGTCTGGCTTCAGCATATGGGTCTATTGGGGAATAGATGTCTTGGGAATAGATGGCAGTGTGAGGACTTCCTTGACAGGAAAGAGTGATACCTCAAGATGGAATTTATAATTTCAATATATATTGCTAACTTATTGAAAATAATTATCAGGGACTGGAGTGATAGCACAGCTGTAGGGCATTGCCGTACAAGCAGATGTCCCAGGACAAACCTAGGTTTGATCCCCAGAATCCCATATGGTTCCCTAAGCCAGGAGTGAATTCTGGTGCATAGCCAGGAGCAATTCCTGAGCATCACTGGGTGTGGCCCAAAAACAAAAATAAAAAAAGAAAGAAAATAATTATTATCAGTTATAAGATTTGACTTGCCTAATTATTATGGTAGAGATAATTATTAGCAGATAAATACATAAGAAAAGAAAAAGTTCATGGTGCCTAGACATGATGCTTCATCAATTCTATGTCCATATTTTTATTTTATTATATTGTTTATTGTATTTTTATGTTTATATGAAATGGTAGCAATGAGATTATTAGAATGAGAGGCCACAATTAATAAAAATTACAAGTACTTTGCCTTGATATTTAAATCTACTGGTTTGTAAAAATGCAATGTCTGTGCTATTATATATTAAAATACTATTGAATAAAAATAATTCAGAATTTTTTATTTAATGTTTTATTAGTGTAAAATTAAGACTACATGGCACTTTATAAATGGTGAAGCATCTCTCATTTAATCTCACTTATTCTTATGTTGGCCCAGCTCAATTTTTTGTGTTAACATACAAATGTATCATTTCCATTAAAATATATCAATTAAGAGGACACTGCGAGTAATAGAGCTCCGTTAGTTGGATATTGTGCATAATATATAACAATGCATTTTTTTGCATTGTAAGAGACTTCTAATTTATTTGTAACCAATTTATATTCTAGGTACTAATCCTATTGAGAAGTAGCATTGATGTTAAAGAGATTAACATATTAGTTTTGCACTGGATACTGTAACTGAGAACTCTGTAATAGTACTTTTCTCCCTAAATTAAATTATATTTCCCACCTACAGATAGGTAGCATATTCAGAGAAGACACAGAGAACTGGCTGAGATAAATTAAATATAACCTATAATTTTCAACTCTATTAAGTTCCAGATTATAAACTCTAACTAGTGTGAACTTCAAAACTTGCAGAAGATAACATTTATATTTAATTGGGTTAATGCTCTAGTTGTGCATACAAGATACCCAGTCAATTTGAAACTGACCAATGTTGTTCTGACTTTTGAGTCAGAGATGTCAATACTAGCCAAATATACCGTGCAAATTAAAATATTCCAATGTGTTTCTTCAAAGCTATACCTTCCTAGAAAGGGGAATAGATATAACAAAATTTCAAACCTGGGGAAGGAAAAAATGGTTTCTTCATAAAAGTTAGTTTTTCTTCTAATTTAAATATATGGTTGCCACAATTTATGTCATTTATAACTAGATCTTCAAGTCAATGTAGAACAAGAAATTCAAATTCAAATTTCTGATTCTTAGCACAGAGGATAGGGCAATTTGTTTTGCATGCAGCTTACTCAGGTTCAATATCCAGCAATTCACATGGTCCCCTGAGCCTACCACAAGTGATTTCTGAGAACAGAGCCAGGAATAACCCCTGAGTGTTGCTGGCTATGACCCCCAAATAGTAAAAACAAAACAAAACAAAATTTATAGCCCTATTGTCTATAATATTTAAAGTTAGTCGAGCAAATAAATACAATTAAAGCAATATAAAAGTACCTGAAGATATTTCAGCTGCCTACAACTAAACAGACACTTATGGTTTCTAAAATTCATTATATAAATATCATTTATTATATTACTAACATAAATATTAATGTGACTGAAATATAGTAAAAATATATATAATAAATAATTTAAATATATTTGTTATGAACATATTAATGCTTATTATCACCATTAAAATTTCTCTATATCAACTTCCTTTCTTATTGTATAAAGTTAATGATTCTTGTCTTTAATGCATGTTGAATTGTAGTGAGAATTAACCACTATCAGAAACCTGTGAGCTATAAGCTACTATAGACTAATGAAGATTACCAGTATTGACTGGTATATTCATTGTTAGTCTGAAAACATGAGTAAGTTAATGCTTTCATGCTGAAAATTTGAACCACAAAAATCTGTTAGGAAATGCTGTTTATAAAGTAAATAGAAGCCAAGATACTGAACTAATTGAGTATTGGATCTTACTACTTTTGTGGTTATTTCTGCTTTCTGACTCAACATTCAGAGAATCAAAGAAAGTGTATAGCATTGGAATACATTGAGATAAAACAAGTTAATCAGCTTAACGACCTTTTGTTACTCAATATGTGCCTACTGGGCTTAAAATCAACTGGAAATTTATTAAAAATACAGTCTCAGGTCCACAGCATACTGACTAACTCAGAATTCAGTTTCACCACCTTCTAAATCTGCTTTCTCTATTGAAATTAAAATACCAGTAATAAGAAAATGGTTGATTTCTTCATTAGTAAAATTTTATGTAATTACTAACTTTTTAAATATGAATTTTCTTCATTTTGTTTATGAAAATAGTAATAAAAGACCTGTAACAATACTTGCTATATCCTATAATAATTATGTACAACAAATAATACTAGATACCTTTTCATTATAAATTACTTTATTATTAAAGAAAATGTAATGTATTAATACATAATACATTTATCTACAGGCAAGTGATAATGAATTAAATTTTTAAATATTACAGCACAGGAAATTTTGTGAAAGTTTTTGTATCTCACAGTGAATTCATTAAGTAATTGTCCAAAGCTTTACTAAACTGTTGTTATTGATTATTCTGTCACTATTTTTGCTTCTGAAAATAGTTTGTTTTGGATCCATGTTAACATTTTATTACTAGTAGGATGAAAGTATTTAAAAACTGTAATTGTGGCACAACTGCGCATATGGTCACATAGTCTAGGAGTTCCAAACTCTCTGGCTGCTGTTATAGCTTTTGTGTTGCATAATTTTGGCTACCAGGCCTTCTGGAAGTATGAGAAGGTTAGGGTGCCCAAACTCATTCCAAAAAAGTCCTGGTGATGTCAGTCCAAATACCAGAATACTTGGAGTTTTGGTCAATTTGATTTGGTGTCTCTTCAGAGAAGTGAATCGTGAAGCTTGCCCATTGGCAAATGGCCATTGTGATTGGAGAGCTGGCATTGCTTTTCCAAGGCAGGAACTAGCCCACATTGTTCTCCAGAAATTGACAATTTTAGATATCTTAATAATAAAGTTTCAGACTTTTGATGACTGACTTTTTTGTTTTTGGTTTTTCGGGCCACACCCGTTTCATGCTCAGGGGTTACTCCTGGCTAAGTGCTCTGAAATTGCCCCTGACTTGGGGGGACCATATGGGATGCTGGGGGATTGAACTGTGTTCCTTCCTTGGCTAGCGCTTGCAAGGCAGACACCTTACCTCTAGCGCCACCTCGCCGGCCCCTGATTATTGACTTTTATTTTAATATATTTAATTTCTCATTGATCTTAAATTTCTTTCTAGCTGTACATCTAAGGTATAAGCACCTCATTAGCTTTGGAAAAGAAACAAATAATTGGGGATTCAATAAATGACACATATCAGACTTTGGAGGCTTTAAAGGGAGAAGCAAGTTTGTATGTTCCAACAATAAAAAGAAAGATATTCTATGCAAAATGGGATAGGTTAGACCGATAGGAGTTAGGAAAACATTTTGAATAAGCAGCACATAGATGAGTTAGCTTTTTTTAGACCTTTGTTAAGTGATCACTCAAGGCCAATAGAAAATCATTGACTTAAATTAAGTGACTGAAGAAGTACAGTGGGAAAGTTACTTTGAAAAATTTCCAATATTTATATAAAAAGGAATATTGTGGCTGATATATTGAATACAAATTGAACAGGGATTTTTTTTTGCTGACATAAGAAATATAGATGTATGTGAAGATGGTGATAAATGCCATTTATAAATGCTTGTATTGGTGATTCAAATTATTTTCTTATCCCCTTTATATATTTTTATTTCAGTTTCCTTGCTATATTTGATTCCCATTGATACAAAGCAATAAGTTGAGTATTGGAAAAATGAAGTACTTGTGAATATGACATTCTACCTGTGGCTCTAATTCACTCAAAAACTTTTTAAATTGTACCATTAGTCTAATAACACTAATTCCTCTCTGACTATGCTGCTAATATTTGAATGATACCCCAACTTTTTGTTCTGTTCTGCTCTTCTGTCTTATGAGTAACCAATTACTTGCATTAAATTTTCATTGTTGTAAATTTGATTGAGTTTTCTTTGTAATTATATTGTAAAGGACCCAAGAACAGAAAACATGAAAGGCAAAAAAATACCATAATTTTTTACTTTGATTAATTGAGCATAGAGATTTGATCAAGTCTAGTTTTGACTAGACTAGTTTTGACTAATAAATTTGTGAATATACACAATATGATATATTAAAATAAAAATATATAAAAGGTATAAAACATAAAATACGATAGCATTTTCTATACCAATCTCTACCTCATCATAGATGAGATAGCTTTTTTAGACCTTTGATAATTGGTTTCTCAAGACCATTCATGAGTTGTTGATTCATAGGAATAGGGAAGATATAAGAATGAGAAAAGGGGGCTGGAGTGATAGCATGCCTTGCATGTAGAAGGATGGTGATTCTAATCCCGGCATCCCATATGGTCCCCCAAACCTTCCAGGAGCGATTTCTGAGTGTAAAGCCAGGAGTAACTCCTGAGCTTTGCCGGGTGTGACCCAAAAATTAAAAAAAAATTTTAAAAAGAATGAGAAAAAGGATGGAAAATTAATCCTAAAGGAGAGGAAGCTAGCTATTGATGGTGGTGCCTGTCAAAGAAATTAAAAAAGAACTATATTTCCTGGAATAAGTTAGAAAGACCTATTATAAAAGAGAATTTCTAAATTGTGCCTTTTGTGTTATACATGTATTATATTTCAAATTAACTATAAACATATGGCAACAAAAGTCAATAAAATTATCTGTAGGCCTAAATAATAGAGAAATTAAGAGTTTCACAGGGGCTGGAAAGATAACACAGCAGTAGGGCATTTTCCTTTCATGAAGTTTACCCCAAAGGGACCTGGCATACCATATGGCATACCATATGATCCTCCAGCCAGCCAGGGGTGATTTCTGAGTGCAGAGCCAGGAATAATCCCTGAGAACCACTGGGTTTAAATAAAAAAATCAGTTAGTCAATTAACCAATAAATAAAGTTTTAAAAATTTGAAGATTTACAATTGATTAATTACAATAATTAATCAATATGTATACTTAATATTTAATAATAAATGAATAATTATATCAAACTATTAATTATACTAATTGTATAATAAATAATAATAATTATATAAATTAGTACTGCTATTGCTGATACACATTTTTTGTGTGTGTCCTGAAACTTTAGTTTGTAGTTGGATGGCCTTTGGAAAAAATCCTAACCTAATCCAGAGAGTCAGTGCTAGTAAAATCCTGACCATACATTTATTCTTTAGCAAATCTATGAACTTCATTTCTAAGGCTCTGATATAAGGGAAAAGTCTTCCAATAAAAGTTCCCCAGAGTAAAGAGACTCTCTTATATTTTTACATTCTATTTTTAATTGATAAATAAATATTAATTGAATCTCTGGATATACACAGATACAAAGTTATGATTGAGCTTCAATCAACAATGTAAAACTCCCTTCACTGATGCAGATTTTCTGCCACCAATGTTCCCAGTTTCCCTTTTTCTTCCCTTCCCCACACCTTAATTGCTTCCGTAACAAACATTTTTTTTCTTTAAGACATCATGGTTTGCAATATTGCCACTGAAGGAGTATTATGCATATCACTATATTGCCTTTTATCACCCAATTCTTGTCCAGAGAAATAATATCCAAGAATTATTGTCATAGTGGTTCATTCTCTGCCCTAACCACACTTCTCACTCTTCCTACCAAGAAAATAGAGCTGCTGGCTAGGAGGTCCCATATTTTCAATAGGACCACATCCAGTTATGCTGAGAGAATGTTTCCAGGGAGCCACTAAATCAAGTCACGATCAGCATTTCAGGTGATATTGTTGAATTCTGTAGACTGGTACTGCTCTGGGTCCAAGAAGTACACCATCCTGGAAATTCTGGGAGTCTATATAGTGCAGAATCAAGCTTGGAACCTCATACACAACAGATACATGTATAATATCTATGACCAAGGAAGTTATTTTTCTTTTAATAACATATCACAAAGAGATTTGTGTATTGGCTATGAATTAAGATCATCAATACAAACTGTAAGTAAAACCACATAAAATGTTTTCTAGGCAAAAATACCGATCATCCTGCAAAAGGGAAACTGTTTAAAGAATAGTTTACTTAACATTAGCTTCCTAGATTATAAATATCAGAATCATTCAAGAAAACAAATACCATGACTCTACCTACACATACACTCAAGCATTTGGATGTGCAGAGCTAGTATCTATGACTACAACAGTACACATGTATATAGGAAACTTCTATGTACATTACAAAGAGAAAGTAAGTCATATATGGACATAAGTCTTACCCAATGAAGACTATTTGAGAAGCATTATTTTTCTCTGGTATTAGGACATATTCTTTTGAGATCTGAAAGAAGACAAAATTACATTGATTCTAGATTTTAATTGAGACTGCCTAATATATAAACATAATAATTAACCTAGACTCTTTCTCTTGTTCTTTTATAACTTCTCCTGAATGCATCAATTGTGATTAAGGTAGAGTGATTAAATCAATGCACATAGGCAAATGTATACATAATGTATAATACTTAAATGCACTTTAAAGTAGAATATACAAGTAAATTTAAAGTAGAATATAAAAAGCCCTTAATTTCACCTTAAACCATTTTATCTCTCGTGTTTTCTTCCTGGGCAAGTCCACTCACTACCATTATATGCCTCATAATTAAAACCAGTTCTTTAGAACAACCTTGCTGTATCATTTGCACTCTCAAATTTTCTTCTCCATCCCACCTACTGCCTTCTGTTCCTTCATTTTTCTGTTTTTTTTTTTGGGGGGGGCACATCCGATGATGCTCAGGGGTTACTCCTGGCTATATGTTCAGAAATCGCTCCTGGCTTGGGGACCATATGGGATGCCAGGGATTGAAGCGAGGTCTGTCCTGGGACAGCGCATGCAAGGCAAAGTCCCTACCACTGCATTATCATTCCAGCCCCCGTTGCTGTATTTTTATAAGTTGTTTCTTTTTGTTTTCTGTCTATTCCATTGAACCTACCTAACACTAATACCTAAATTTTGTCTATATTGTTAACCATTGAGAATTTGTTGTCTGACTTGAACATGCCAATCAATGGAAATTATCACAAAAATAAACACAGAAATGGAATTCTACTTAAGGATTTTAGGGTTAGGGAAATTACTCATTCTCTTTTAATTCTTCTTTTTAAATAATGATTTGGTGTAATGTTTGGGGGAATTGTATTTGGAGGAATCAGTATCTATACTGTATCATATATGGTTCAAGGACTCTAAGCTGGATTAGCTTGAGTAAAGTCAATGTTTTCATTCTTGTGCTACCTCTTTGGCCTTGAAATTATTATTTTTAATTTGAAACATATAAGTTTAGCAGGCTTATCATTCTCAGGAGTCACTTAGAGAACTATTACTAGTGATTCCTAGAACTACTTTTAGTCAAAGAATTAAGAATTTAGACATATAAGAAATGCTGGAATGGCTGCATTTCCTGTGTTTTACTAACTTGTTACGTGAATCTATAAAAATGAAGCCTAATGTTTCATCAGTTTTCTGTTCTAGTCAACTAGCAAATTCCTTCTATCTTCTTATAAAATATTCAAGTCTTCAGGGATGAGAAACAGCCATTAATCCTGGAAGGTATTTGTCCTTCTTTCTTTGACATTTTATTGCCCTTTAACTCATTTGTGAAAGATATCCAAGCAGAATCAGACTTGGGAATAAAAAGCCTTTTCATTAAAAGGGCTGGTTTCTACATAGATCTCTTTGTACTTTCCTATAGTTCTCTTGATTAGTATCTGAAGGTAGAATTTGTGAGGAAAAAAATTAACAAAAAGTTATTGCAGCAGATAAAGTACTAAAAACATGCAGATTTCATATAGAAAATAAAATGATTTCCAAACTTAAATTATCAAAGTGTCTCTTGCCAAAATAATAGCAAGGCTCTATAAAGAAGATGAATACATTTATTTAGCAATGTTGTATTTGTTATTGAGCAATAGAAGAAAAACAAAGACATTGATTGTCAATGTCCATTCAGTTGCAGCCTTGGGGAAAATAAATCATTGACAGAAAATTGAATTCCAGCTGAGGTACTTTGATTAACATGTGTTTTGATTTCCACCTTTTAGGATAGGAGAAATAATAAAAGCTTTTCTCCCATAATTTTTAAATGTCTCCTTTGTAAAATGCTCTTTTCCAATAAGATAATTGTTAGACACACATATAGAATAGCTATGTGGCCGGAGAGAGAAAGAAAATATAGCAGGTATGGCGAGCTTTTTACATTGTTGAACTGAGTTGAATCCCAGACAATCATTGTCCCTCAAGCTTGCCAGCCATGATTCCTTAGTGGAGAGCCAGGTAGAAATTCTGAGCACAGCTAGATTTGGAACAAAAACAGACAAATACACAACAAAACTAAACCAACAAACTAAAAAACCTGTGTTAGTGGAACATTACCATATTTTCCAGCATATAAGATGACTGGGCGTATAAGATGACCCCCTAATTTTATAGTAAAATTATAGGTTTAGGCCTATTTTTGCTGTATAAGACAGAATGTTCATGTATTGCAACTGTATCTTCCACAATGAGCCAATTACAACAAGCAAAGGTTCAAAGGTTATACTGTAATAGTCGTCCTCTCTGACTCTGGCCAATCTGAGCAGGCTTTTTACAGTATAGATTCGGGTACAGAACACTGTATGATTTGCGTGCATAAAAAGCCTGCTTGGATTGGCTGAGTTAGAGAGGCAGCCCTAGCAGCCTGGAGGTTTGGTGCAGGATCTAGTTGGAAAATTCGTTTTGTGGCAGTATTCAGACAATTTTCATTTAGCAGCATATTGAAACATATTTCGGGATATACTCGGCATATAAGACGACCCCCGATTTTCGGTTGACTTTTTTTTTGTTTCAAAAGTCGTCATACGCCGGAAAATATGGTACATTGATTTTGAAATGCTTGATTATTTTAATCACAAACACCTTTGATTATATACTGCTTTCATGTATTATTGTTAAATTCATATTGGTAGCATCTACTATTTAATAGCATCATCAATTTAAATAACTTACATATTTATTAATTAATGTTTTATTAATATTTTAATATTAATAATTTTACTTACATTTTTATGATGCCAATAAAAACACAGTATTTGACAATGATTAACAAAATTATATAAGGGCTGGCTTTAAATATCTCAAAGTCAACTTCTGATGATTTTAACTGAGAATTATCCATTTGATTATCTTCTCATTTTAGAACAAATACTTAAGTTTCTTCTCACGATTACAAATAAATCCACTTTCATATATTCAGTAAGTTTTAGTGAATGCCTAGTATGTACAAAATTTTACCAAATCAGTTTATAAAATAATGGTGATAAAAACTCTCTACTATAAGGCAAATTCCCTACCTGCTGTAATATTGAACCCCAACATCTTCTGGGGGTTGAGCCTTCAATGCTTGGGTATAATTCCTAACTCAGTACTAAGAAATCACCCCTCGTGTTTTTCAAATGATCCTATGTGGTTTCAGTGACAAAACCCAAGTTTGCCAGGCAAGAGCCTGGTGTTCTATCTCTGAAAGCACCACATTTTGTTTTAATAAGTCTATCCTTTGCTCAGGAGTACAGCATTACATTTCATTAGCCCTTCCTTTTTTTTTCCTCATCCCATCACACTCTTATGGGTATAATCTTTGATAGTTTTCAATAAGCTTTTGTGCTAGATCTTTCTTAGAACCAAACATGACTTCCACAAAATGAAGAGTGAATACTGAGAGGGCTGGTAGCATTATGCCTGGTGATGATTGCTAAATATTGTTTATTAGTTATAAAAGAAATTGAGTCCTGGAGGAGATATTGTTACATATTGTTTCAAATGGTTTGGTTTTTGTTCGGTTTTTGTTTTTTATTTTAGTTTTCGGTCACACCCGTTGACGCTCTGGGGTTACTCCTGGCTATGCGCTCAGAAATCCCTCTTGGCTTGGGGGACCATATGGGACACCAGGGGATCCAACCGAGGTCCATCCTAGAGTAGCTCACTGAAGGCAGATGCCTTATCACTTGTGCCACCGTGCTGTTCCCGTAGTTTTTATTTGATTATTTTTTGTTGTTTTATTTTTGTTTTGAGGGGCCATATTTGACTGTTCTCAAGACATATGCTTGGTGCAATGCTCAGTGACCACGTTTGGTGGCCTAAGGGACATAATGGAGTGCTCAGATCAAAGACTCCAATCTCAACACGATTTTTCAAAGCTAGTTGAATGATCCTTGCTTTGTCATACAAGTATTTCTTATGACTTTTAAACTCAACATTACTGACTTTTAAAAATATTCCAAATACAACACTACTTAAAAAATACTTCACTGAATAAATTTGCTTTAAAATTACTATATTATGAAATGTTTTTTTTAAGTGTCCTACTAGATTGGAACCCTGAACTACTTGCTTAAATTAATTGAGAATTGATAATTGAACTCTTATACTACCATTGTAGACCCACAGAGAGGAATGAGTATTCATTGTCTTTTCTGCCCAAAGGCAAGGATAATTTTTAATTCTCTTTGTCACTAAGGTCACTGAACTTTCAGCAAAACTCTACTTTGGTATAGGAATACATGATAGGTAGTCAAACAGAGAGAATAATTTATGAAGGCTCTGCTTGAGTTGTCAACACTAGGAGTCTACAGACTTGAGACCAAATAAACACAAGAGATTCCTGACTAGCTCTTGACACATGATAAATAAAAGCAATATTTTTCCTTTAAATAAGATTGTCTTCAAACACTTCTGCCCAAAGTGTAGAATGTCTCTCAAAAATTAAACTATCCTTTCTCATTGTTAAAATTTACCTTTACAACTCTAATTTAATTTACCTGTATATGACCAAGCCTATGCTGATTGATAGTATACATAAATTCCTTTTAAAAAAAGAACTTTTCTATGGACATAGTGCTGTCCCAAATTTCCAGAAACCAGGATAACTATAATGTTTTCTCTAATATGGAACATATTGAAATACCTATTTTTAGATAAAACTTTATCAGTACAATCCTGTTAATTCATTTAGTCAGCCTAATCTCATACATGAGCTGTGATTCCTGCCTCTTTTCTTATCTTTTCTCTGATATAAAAATATGTAACTCAAAAATTTGTTGAGAGTCACTATTAAATAAAATATGTGCACATATACATAAGTCTGTATATGCACATGGGAGAAGAGTACACACAGAGTCCATGCTTATCTTCAGAAAATTAACCAGACATCCCAGCACTAAATATTTAAATATGCAAAACAATAAAGAACACATTTACAAAAAGAACAAGAAAAATTTTGAGACAAAACAAAAATGTTTTTAATTTGCTTATTTTTTAGCCTAAGTAAACATATTAGTAAACCTAAGTAAACTAATTTTTCAACCTATTCAATCAAGTAAGTATTGTATTCACACATTTCTCCAACATAAACTTGGCATCATAAAAATCAAAGGTATTTTCTATAAAAAATAAAAAAAATTATAAAACTCTTAAGGCTTTTATTATTTTTTATGATATTGGCATTTGTTTGATTACAATTGTGTGTGTGTGTGTGTGTGTGTGTGTGTGTGTGTGTGTGTGTGTGTATGCTTTGCTTTTTCGAGCCACATGTGGGATGCTCAGGGTAAACTCCTGGATATTCACTCAGAAATTGCTTCTGATTTGGGGATGCTGGGGGATCGAACTGCGGTCTGTCCTAGGTCAGCTGCATGTGAGGCAAATGTCCTATCACTGCACCCCACTCTGGTCCCAGCATCTGCTATATTAAGTTTTGCATAATTAATTTCATTTACTTCAATGTGTACTTTTGTTAAGCATTAAATAATTTTGTAACTTACTTTAATGGCAGGATCTGTATTAAAATATAAATTATTTAATCACATTAATTTTGTTTTCAGAAAATCTAGTTGTTTCATCTTTTTATTAGAAATAGCATTAGAATTCTAATCTAAGCTCATTTTCTTTAATATACTCATTTTTAAAAGTGAAAATATTGTGCCATAGAATGTTAAGGAAATAAGGAAAATAATTATTTATTTCATTTAATTTCTAAAATAAGGAAGACAGATCCAAGGGCTTAGTGATATTATTACTAGGGAAATTATAAGGCTAATAATTTTTATTCAGTATAATCTTGGTGATGCTCAGGGGTTACACCTGGCTATGGGCTTAGAAATCGCTTCTGTCTTGGGGAACCTTAGGGGACATTGGGGATCAAACCTCAGTCTGGCCTAGGTCAATCAAATGCAAGGCAAATACCCTACCACTGTGCCACCACTCCAGCTCCTAAAAAACTGTTTTTAACCAATAATTACTCATTGACTTTTTTATATGCTTGTATTCAATGCAATGAGAGCACAATGAAAATTTTAATTTGCATAATTAATTAACAGTGAGTTTAAGTATCAAACTATTAAAAGTACGATACAAGGTTTCCTGTGACTAAACACAATTCTCTGAAAGTAAATGCAGGTTCTGCCCCAGGACTGTACCTTCTATTTATGGATAGTTATTTAAAGGATCATGGATCCTGAAACTACATTCTTTTGACTCTGAAAGGAGTATTAACTTCAGATTAAATAAGGTCTGTGTTCTGTGAGGAGAATCCAGTTCCACAATGCTGGCAGTTGCTTCTACATTTCCTGTGTAATGTCAATCCATGCTGATTATGGTGTGTTGATTACTCACATCTGGGACTCATATTTGATTAGGCTCACTGGGTTTTGCTCTTGTTCCCATTTCCAATCATTTTTTCCCTCAATCTTCTTTGTTTTTGTTGTTTTTGAATTGCACTTTAGTCTGTAGTTAAATTGATGGCTTCTCTAAAGTTCCATTAAAATTCGATTTTTTTCATTTTTTTCTCAAGTATTTGCTATGTTTGTCCTTTCTAAAATGTTTGAGTCTATGTTTGAGGGGAAAAAATCCAGAAATGTATATAATTCTAATGCCACTGTCACTAGTATATTGTTTAGAAATTAACAAAAATAATTTTCATTTTAACACTGAATGCTTGCTCCTCCTTTAGATCAATTTGGAGTCATCAGAAGTAGCCCATTTCAACATTTGAGAAACATGCACTGTGGACTCTGCCATTATTTTCTACTTTTCTGTCACTTTACATTGATATAGAGCCACATAGTATCATAAATGAAATAACTAATAAGCATATACATATTTTTCAAATATTTTCATTTTAATATATAAAATCAGTAGCCTCTTTTACATTTTTACATTTTTTTGTTTTGGTTTTGGTTTTTGGGTCACACCCAGCAGCGCTCAGGGGTTACTCCTGACTCCACGCTCAGAAATTGCTCCTGGCAGGCACGGGGGACTACATGGGGCACTGGGATTCAAACCAATGACCTTTTGCATGAAAGGCAAACGCCTTACCTCCAAGCTATCTCCCGGGCCCACATTTTTACATTTTTAACACAAAAACATCTAGGGCAAACTACATGTTGATTATTTTCTATCTGTATTTGTATTTGGCTAAATGATTGCAGGAACACAATATCCCTGTTAATTGAAAAAGCTTTGCTAAAGACTTTCAGTGAAGGATTCTTTTTACTATGTCTATATATAACATTAGACAGAACCTTTGGAGTCAGACACTATTTTTCCTATATAACAAATTAAAATAAAGTTTCACTGTTACAAAGTAAAATAGAAAATATCATTGTATTAGAGACATATAAATTACTTTATTATATAAGTGTTGAATAGTTAGAGATGTATGGAGGTACCACTTAACATTTGAGGGGTGATTGTATATGAAAGAATAAATAGACACCAATAACTATTCAATTGTCTAACACTCAAAATGTATACAGTTGAGGAAAATATAGGCAGAAAACTCCAAGACTTAGACATCAGGGAAATTGACCAGGCTCAACTGGCAACGCTAAGAAATTACAGGACAGGGATAGGCACAATCAGAGGTGACTGTCATGCTGTCAAACAGGTAGAGGGAGAGGGGGAAATTGACCTAGAAAATTGACTCCAACACACTTTCTGGGAGGTGAAGGAAGAAGGGAAACCTTGCTGTGGTTGGGCAAGGTGGAGGGGACCTATGCCTTCTGTCAGGTAAAGTGAGGGAGAAAACTTGAGGGTGGAACCAAATCTTAACAACCACAGCCATCATACCCACCTAGAGCCGGACTCTGGAGAAGGGACCCAGCTCCATGCCACAGGTGACAAAGGAGGGCTGAAATTGAAGGCGTATATTTCAGCCAAACCACCAAATGCAAATATATATATATATGGGTTATCTAAGGAAGAAACTAACAATCGGGGATTGAGAAATTAGGGATTGCTAAGAGAGAAATCCTAGCAGGTTTCCACGTCCACCAAAATGCACAAGCCCAATAGATGAGAACCTAAATGTGGCAATGCAAGCCATGGTAAAACAAATCAAGGAATCACTAGCCAGCAAGTTCCAGAAATCCATAAGATGAACAAATGAGCCAAATCAAAGAAGAACTTTTACAGAAGATGAGAGAATCCATATAAATGGAATTAAAGGAAATAAAAATGTCTTAGCAAGCCATAATAGCAGAATTACACACTTGGAGAATCGCCTAGAAGAACTTAAAGAAAAACTATGAACAAAAAGTGACAAAGAAGTCAATAAGGAAATAAAAGGTAAAGCATTGGAAGAAAATGTTGGGTATTTAATGAACAAAGACAGAAGAAATTATGTACAGACTGTAGGATTACCCAAAAGGGAGGAATAGGGAAAGGAGAAGATCAAGTGGTCAGAGAAATAATAGCAGAAAACTTTTCCACCCTCTGGAAAGAGGCCCCAGTGCAAATACAAGAGGATAAAAGGAGTCCCTAATAAAATAGACCCTAATAAACCAACACCAAGACATATACTAATCCAAATGGAAAAAAAAAGATGGACTCCTTAAAGAAATAAGGCCAAAAAAAAAAACCCTCAAGTACAAAGAAATGAACATAAGAATCAAGCCAAATCTACCATTTGAAACAAGTAAGAGGACAGTGGAATGACATATTTTAATGACTGAATGAAAGAAACCTCCAACCTGGATTCTACTACCTGGCAAAACTCTCATTCATATGGGAGGGAGGACTAAAAACATTCTCAGACAAAAATGAACTCGCATTATTTGTACAAACAAAACCAATTCTTAATGATCTACTCAGAGATGAATTATTACACAATCCAAATCCCCGATTGTAACAACAAACACCCTACACAATACAACTGCACAACAGCCTTCTCTGTCAATAATCTCTTTAAAAGTCAATGAACTAAACTCTCCCATTAAAAGACTCATAGTAGAGAGTTGGATTAGAAAACAAAAATCAGGGGCCAGAGAGATAGCTTGGAGGTATGGCATTTGCAATTCATGCAGAAGGCTATCGGTTCAAATCCCAGTGTCCCAAATGGTTCCCCGTGCTTACCAGGAGCAATTTCTGAGCATGGAGCCATGAGTAACCCCTGAGCACTGCCGAGTGTGATCCAAAAACAATTAAAAAAAGAAAACAAAAATCAGATTTCCGCTACCTGAAAGAAGCACATTAACAAATACAGAATAGACACAGGCTTAGGATAAAAGAATGGAAATCAATTATTTAAGCTAATGAAAAGCAAAAAAAAATGCTGGGAAAGCCATCCTTATATTAGATCAAATTGCATTCAACCTCAAGAAAGTGCTCAGAGACTAAGAGTGTAACTACTTACTGATCAGGGGACCAATAGACGAAGAAGTTCTAACTCTTATCAATATTTATGCGCTGAATGTAGAGCTAGCAAAATATGTATGGCATTTTCTCACAAACCTAGAGGAACATATCAAAGGTAACATGATACTTGTAGGAGATTTTTTAATATGCCACTAGAAGATCTCAATGCTCCACTATCACCACTGGACAGATCCACCAGACAGAAAATTAGCAAAGAAATAAGAGCCCTAAACAAAAAATTAGAAGAACTAGGGCTAATGGATTTATATAGGGCCCTCCACCCTCAGAAAGCAGGATACATATTCTTCTCAAGTGCACATGGAACTTTCTCTAGAATAGACCATGACTTAGGATATAAATCTAACTTGCATAAAATCACAAATATAAGGATTATTAGAAGCACCCTATCAGATCACTATGCAAGAGAAATCAAGATTGACTGTAAAAAGAAGCTATGGAGAAAATCTATCACCTGGAGATTAATCAACATGCTGATGTACAACAGCTGGATCAAAGAGGAACTCAAAAAATAAAAATATTTATTTTTTATTTTTGATGTAGTGCTGGATTTGGTTTACTCAGATTTTGTTGAGGATTTTCGTCTATGTTCATTAGTGAGAATAGTCTGTAGTTTTCGTTGAAGAGATAAATTATCAAAATCTGTGGGACACAGCAAAAGCAGTAATTAGGGGGAAACTCATAACCATACAGGCCTATGTTTGGAAAGAGGAAAATGACAAAAATCAAAACTTTAAAGGGACACCTTACGGAGTTGGAAAAGCAGCAGCAAAGAAACCTGAACACAATCAGAAGACAAAAATAATAAAAACCAGAGCAGTAATAAACAACATAGAAACTAAGAAAACAATACAAAAATCAATGAAACCAGGAGTTGGTTTTTCGAAAGAATAAGCAAGATAGACAAACCACTGGCAAGACTCACCAAAAGAGAAGAAAAACACTCAAATAAATAGTATCACAAATGAAAGGGGAGAGATTACAACAGAACCCCAAGAAATCCATCACATCATGAGGACTAATTATGAAGAACTATACTCAGGAAGGTTAGATATTCCAGAAGAAACCGACAGATTTTTGGAAAAATATTATCTTCCAAGATTTGATAAGGAGGATGTAGGAAGCCTAAAAAGGCTAATTACATTGAAGGAAATTAAATCAGTAATTAAGAAACTCCCCAAGGAAAAAAGTTCAGATCTAGATGGTTTTACAGGTGAATTCTATAAATATTCCAAAAAATTACTACCAGTGATCCAAAGACTCATTCAAAATATTGAAAAGACAGGGATCCTTCATAATACCTTTAATGAGGCTAATATCATACTCATTCCCAAACATGGCAAAGTCACTGCCAAGAAAGAAAACTATAGATCAATCTCACTAAAGAACATAGATGCAAAAATACTCAACAAAATCTTAGTAAACTGAATCCAGCACTACATCAAAAAGTCTATACCATATGACCAAGCTGGTTTCATCCCAGGGATGTAAGGAAGGTTCAACATAACAAATCAATCAGCATCATACTCCACATCAACTATAAGAAAAACAAAAATTACATGATTGTATCAATTAATGCAGAGAAGGCATTTGACAAAAATCAAACACCCATTCATGATGAAAACACTCAACAAAATAGGACTGGAAGGAACCTTCCTCAAGATATATACAGCCATCTATAAAAAGCCCACATCCAACATTATTTTTAATGGTGAAAAACTGAAAGCATTTCCACTAATGTCAGGAACTAAGCCAGGCTCTCCACTTTCTCCATTCTTCTTCAATATGTTTTAGAAGTCCTATCAATAGAGATCAGAGAAGATTAAACACCCCCATTACTATTGAGGAAATTAAGACAGTAATCAAATGTCTGCCCAAAAACAAAAGCCCAGGCCCAGATGAATTCACTAATGAATTGTTTCAAACCTTTCAAGAGGAACTGCTACCAATCCTGGCAAGATTCTTTCATGAAATAAAAAAAAAACAGGAATACTCCCAAATAGCTTTTATGAAGCCAACATCACCTTGATACCTAAACCAGACAGAGATGCTCCAAAAAAAAGAAAATTACAGACCAACATCGCTGATGAACACAGATGCAAATATCCTCAACAAATCCTGGCAAATAGGATTCAATGCCTCATTAAGAAGATCATCCACTACAATCAAGTAGATTTCACCCCAGGAATGCAAGGCAGGTTTAACATCCGTAAATCTATCAATATAATACACAACATCAACAACAAGAAAAATAAAAATCACATGATCATATCAATAGCTGAAGAGAAAGCTTTGATAAGGTCCAACACCCATTCCTGATCAAAACTCTCAGCCAGATGGGAATGGAAGGAACCTTTCTCAATATAGTTAAGGTCATCTACCACAAACTAGAGGCAAATATTGTCTTCAATGGAGAAAAACTAAAAATCCTTCCCTCTAAATTCTGCTACAAGACAAGGCTGTCCTCTTTCACCACTCCTATTCAACATAGCACTGGAAATCCTTGCTATAACAATTAGGCAAGAAAAAGATATCAAGGGAATCCAGATAGGAAAGGAAGAAGTCAAGCTCTCACTGTTTGCAGATGACATGACACTATACTTAGAAAACCCTAAAGACTCTACCAAAGAGCTTCTAGAAATAATAAACTCCTATAGCAATGTGGCATATTACAAAATTAACACACAAAAATCAATGGCCTTTCTATAAAACCAATAATAATAGGAAAGAAATGGACATTAAGAAAACAACCCCATTCACAATAGTGACACACAAACTCAAATATCTTGGAATCAACTTGACTGAAAATGTGAAGGACCTATACAAAGAAAATTATAAACTTCTGCTACAAGAAATAAGAGAGGACACGCAGAAATGTAAACACGTACCCTGCTTATGGATTGGCAGGGTTAACATCATCAAAATGGCAATACTCCCCAAAGCATTGTACAGATTTAATGCAATCCCTCTAAAGATTCCCATGACATTCTTTAAAGAAGTGGAAATTCTTTAAAAATTAAAATTTCTTTTGAAATTCATTTGGAACAATAAACACCCTAGAATAGCTAAAGCAATCATTGGGAAAAAGAATATGGGAGGAATTACTTTCCCAAACTTTAAACTTTACTACAAAGTGTTAGTTATCAAAACAGCATGGAATTGGAATAAATACAGGACCTCAGATCAGTGGAATAGGCTTGAATACTCAGAGAATGTTTTCCAGACATACAATCGCCTAATTTTTGATAAAGGAGCAAGAAATCTTAAATGGAGCAAAAAAAGCCTCTTCAACAAGTGGTGTTGGCACAACTGGATAACCACTTGCAAAAAATTATACTTAGACCCCCCAGTTAACATCATGTACAGAGGTAAAATCCAAATGGATGAAAGGCCTCGATATCAGACTCGAAACCATAAGATATATAGAACAGCACGTAGGCAAAACACTCCAGGACATTGAGACTACAGGCATCTTCAAGCAGGAAACTGCACTCTCCAAGCAAATGAAAGCAGAGATTAACAGATGGGAATATATTAAACTGAGAAGCTTCTGCACCTCAATGGAAATATTGCCCAGGATACAAGCACCCCACTGAGTGGGAGAAACTATTCACCCAAAACCCATCAGATAAGGGGCTAATCTCCAAAATATACAAGGCACTGACAGAACTTTACAAGAAAAAACATCTAATCCCATCAAAAAATGGGGAGAAGAAATGGACAGACACTTTGACAAAGAAGAAATACAAATGGCCAAAAGACACATGAAAAAATGCTCCATATCACTAATCATCAGGGAGATGCAAATCAAAACAACTATTAAATGCCACCTCACACCACAGAGACTGGCACAATTCACAAATAATGAGAACAAACAGTGTTGGTGGGGGTGTGGAATTGAAATTAGACACTGCTCTGCACCATCCTGACTTCAATATAGGATATACAGATTCCAGGACTTTCAATATAGAAACATGAGACCAACAACAGAGAGTGTGAAAAATATAACTGTATGGGCACTACAGATAACAACCAGGATTGGACAAACTAGTTTTCCTGGAGCCTAGAAATGGTCTTATGTCAGTAAACTTCAGGGGTAGGGTCTCTCGCACTTAGGCCAAAGTTTTTCCTTTCCATGACCTCCATACTTTGATGGGCCCATGCAAACGATAATTACCACACTAATATTGTTTTTACAGTGCTCCTTTAACTCCTAAACCTTTAAGAAACCACTAGAAAAATTATCTAGAAATGCAAAAAAATAGTTTACATTAGTGTTAACATATATGATTTTAGTTATACTTGTATTCTGGGAGATAAAGGAGGGAGCTAAGGGATATATGCTTGGGAACAGGAATGAAGGAAGGACAACACTGGTGGTGGAAAGGTCCTCATTTATTGTCACTGTGTACCTTAAATATCACTGTGTAAAATTTGTATTTTACTTTGGCCACAATAAAAAAAAAAAGCAGGCCCTTGTGACAAGCAGAGGGCTTTGCTAAAAGCAGGGAGCCCTGAGAAGTAAATATAACCATTCAAAGCTTGCATAGATACAATGAAAGCATAGAATATTTAACCCTGGGAAACTGAGTCTAACTTATCTGAAGTTCCCTTTCTGTATGTTCCAGCTCCATGATGGTCTGGCCTGCCGGAGATGGGTTTCATTATTAGTACACTCCGGCTGCTGGAGATGGGCCCCATTATCTGTACATTCTGACCCACTCGCTGATGGGCCCTGTTTTCTAGGTATTCCTGCCTGTTCAAAGAATCTATCCCATATCAACATGCATACTTGCAGAACTGTTCCCCTCAAAAGGTATTTAAGCTGGGCCTTGTTTTTCAATAAACGGATTTGGATCTGGAATCCTTTCCCCATTTTTGTCTGTCTCAGTGTCTGTTATTTTCTCTGTGTGTATGTGCAGGCTTCCTCTGAGAAAGAAAAACCCATATCTTGACTGGTGTCCCCCACAGGTTGGGCCAACCACAGTCCCCCAGTAATAAACAACCAGCAATCCTGCTGACGGATGCTCTGTGGCCCTGCTTTTCACCCCTCCCCCAATTGTGGACTGATGCCTCCAAAAGGAACCCCAGTGCAAGAACTTTACCCAAGCATTTTCTGCTGCAAATCACTTCTCAAACTCAACAGATCAGGGTGTGTGATGTAAATATGGCCTGGATTCCACCCCTCACAAGAATATCTCAAAAGACATTGGGGAAGCCTATATTTCCTTTATAAGTTTAGGGTCTCTATAATACTACCTCTTAACTTGTTTATCTCCAAATGTAAGGTAGTCTCCTGCATCACTTTCCCTTAATTACTTTGTTAAACTCATTTTTATTTATTTTTCCTTTATATATATATGTGTACGTGTATGTATTTTTTTTATCGTGTTTTGTTTTCTACTCTTACTTAATTTCACCTGTTTTGGTTCTGCTTGGTACAGAAATCTACAAGAAAAAGTCTTGCCTTGGATAAAAGCTCAGGTCAAAATCAGGCACAGAGATGATGGAGTCTGACAACAAAGCAAAAAGAAAAAAATAGTGAATAAATAAATAAAAATAATTATATTTATCACTTAAATATTCTTTATTTTATTATATGGTGAAATTTTGTTAATTTTGAAGTTATAATAATTATTATAGTACTAGAGTAAGTCTAGATTATACATTAAGTATTTCTCTATTATTGTTCAATATAAGTGGTTATTCCTTTTATACGTGACATTTACTATATCAAAATCTGTTCATGTTGTAGTTATATTAAAATTATATGTTAATTTAAGGAAATTTGACATTTTGTTGATATTTATATTTTCAAATATACACATGCACAAACTTTCAAAATATTACAAATATAATGTTCAAGACCATTTTCTTGTGTTTTTAAATTAAATTGTTCTATTTAAGTACCATGATTACAGAATTATTATTTGTTTTGTTTCCTGTCATTGAATATACATCATCCTTTACCAGTGTATCTTTCCTACCATCAATGACTCCACTTTTCCTCACACTCACCTAACCCATCTGCTACTATGGTATACATTTAACTTCTTTCTCACTATCTCTTTTTCCTTTTTGACACAGGTTTGCACTATTGTTAATGATGGAGCTATGTATGTGAAATTGACTCCTTTCAGCATCCAGTTCTTATAAAAAATGATAAGTTCCAATTATCATTGTCATAGTTCAGTGCTTTTTAAATAGTGGGGCGTACCCTCCTAGGGGGTTCAAGGCTCCGTAAAGGGGGGCACATTTGACCTCAGCAAACACTCTCATAACAAGTTACTTCCCATTTCTCTGTATGTCTCTAGAGTTGAGAGTTGCTGTGTCCTGCTTCAAATCCTGCTTCAAAAGCTATGCATTGCAAAATGTGCTCATTGTAGCCATTAATCCAGATATCACCTCTGATTAAAAAGTCAGCTTAAATTATTTTATATGTTTTTGTTTTTCAGGTTAAAGTTTTTATTTAAATAAATATACTATTTACAGTTGCATGGGGGGCATGAAAAATGTTTTCTTTTTCGTAGAAGGGCATGTCAGAAAATAATTTAGAAGCACTGTTAAAGTTAAACTTTAACTGCAGTCACTGTTCTTTGTAGCAAGTTCCCTATCACAGACTGGTCTTCCCAAACCTCATATCTATTGTCTCTGTATATAACTTACTTTTTATTTTCCTCTTTATCCCACAGATGAGCTAAAGTATTCAATATTTAGCTCTCTCCCTCTAAATCATTTCACTAACCATAATAATCTCCATATCCATCCATATACAAAGAAATTTCATGACTTCATTTTGCTAACAGCTGCATAGTATTCTATTATGTAGATATATCACCATTTCTTTATCCACTCATGTGTTCTTGGACTTCTGGATTGTTTCCAGATTCTAGCTATTATATATAGTGCTGTGATGAACATAGGAGTGCAGAGGGCAGTTTTGTATTAGATTTTTTTTCTTGCAGTATATCCTTAGGAGTGGTGTTGCTAGATCATATGAGAGTATAATTAATAGCTTCTTCTGGAATATCCTTATTGTCTTCCAAAAGGCTGGACCTGTTGGTATTCCCTCCAGCAATCAAGAAGAGTCCTTTCCTCCCATGTTCAGTCCACTTATCTGGTTGTTCTTACTTGTTTGTGTGCCTGTGAAAGCCCCTGTAGTATAAGATGATATCTCATTTTTTATTTGCATCTCTATGATTAGTGATGTGAGATATTTTTATGTGCCATTTTTGTTGTTGTTTTTGGTCACACCGGGCAGTGCTCAGAAATTACTCGTGGCTCTATGCCCAGAAATCCCTCCTGGCAGGCTCAGAGCACCATATGGGATGCCGGGATTTGAACCACCGACCTTCTGCAATGCAAGGCAAACATCTTACCTCCATACTTACTCTCTGATCCTTTTATGTGCCATTTATACATCTGTATTTCTTCTTTGAGGAAATATCTGTTCATTTCTTCTACCCATTTAGGGATGGAATTATTTTTTTTCTTAAGTTTAATTAGTAGGCAGTGTTCTTTACATAACTGAAACCCAACCACAATCATGTTTGTAATCAAGGTGTTTAAAAAAAGATATTAAAAATTTTTATTAGTACCTTGTGATATCTTAGATATTCACCCATTATCTGATTAGTTACTAAGTAAATAGATGCCCATTATATGGGTAGCCTTTTTATTCTAGTCACTTTCTCCTTTTAAGTGTATTTCTGTTTTATGTAGTCCCATTTATTTATCTTTGCTTCTACTAGCTTTTTATAGAATGTTTTCCCTAGTTTTTCCTCTATGCACCTTACTGTTTTATGTCTGTTATAAACGTCTTTAATCCACTTTGATTTGACTTTTGACAATGTTATAAAAAGAGATCTGAATTAACTTTTTTGCATGTATTTAAAATGGTTTTCCAAAACCACTTTTTTGAAGGAGATTTCCTTACTCCATTGTTTATTTTTGCTCTTTTATCAAATTAATTGTTTCCCTGAAGGCTAGTATCAAAAGTTGACTCCAAGATAATTGATTTTCTCAGGCACAATTGTGAATGGGATTATTTTTTTAATATCCATATATTCTGTTTCATTATTTGTGTACAGCAAAACATAAAATTTATACATTAATTTTGTAGCCTAGCACATTACTATACAGATTTATTGTTTCCAGAAGTTTTCTGGTGGAGTCTTTAGAATTTTCTAAATATAATATCATGCATTTGAAAACAGTGAGAACTTGATTTCTTCCTTTCCTATCTATATGACCTTTATATATTTTTGCCTGATTTCTATGGCAAGTACTTCCAGTATTACTTTGACTAGGCATCATGAGAAAGCACAAACATTGTCTTGTGCAGTTCTTAGAGGAAAGGCATTTAATTTTTCCGCACTGATTATATATTTGCATGGACTTGTTAAAAATAGCCTTGACTATATTGAGTAAAGTTTGTTCTATCACATCTTATTGATGATTTATTATCATGAATAGGTGATTGGTCTTGAAAATGCTTTATCTACATTTATTGATAGGATCATATTATTTTAATTTTTACTTTTTTATATGGATTTTGTATTAATTGACTTGCATATGTTAAACTATCCATTTATCTCTGGAATACATCCTTGGCCATTATGTATAATCTTCTGAATGAGCATTGTTAGTATTTTGTTGAGAATCTTTGTATTTGACTTCATTAAGGATGTAGGCCTGAAAGTCTCTTTCTCTCTTTTTTGTGGTTTATTTGTCTTCTTTTATCTGATTCATGTTAAGTTTATAAAAACTCTTTAGGAATGTTTCTGTTTGTTTAATTTCTGGAATACCTAAAAATTATGGACAGTATGTCCTTTTCATTTATTTATTTTAAAATAATTTTTATTGGGACCAATGTGAATTATAAGTATTTTTACAGTATATTTAAGGTACATACTGACAGTGAATTGGGGTCATTCCCACCGCCAGTGTTGTCCTCCCTCCACCCCTGTTACCAGCATGTATATCATAGCTCCCTGCTTTGTCCCTGGACTGCTAATGTAACAGGTCTCCATTGTTTATAGCTTGTTGTAGATTGGGTATCTTGATTTTGTTGTTGATTTTGGGTTTGGTGTTTAGGTCTGATCATTTTTTATTTCCACTCAGTGTTCATGTGACTGTTTGCTCCATATCATCTACTTTTTTTCCCTCTCATTTTATGAGACAGAACAGCATAATTCAAATTCTGTGTTTCTGTTGGAAAAAAAAGAAAGCTGGGAGGAGCCCATTTAGAAGCTATAAATATCAATTTAAAGGAAGAAAAAATAATAACCAAACTATAACAAGCAATGATAAAAACCACAACAGCAACAAAAACTACAAAACAACAACAAGAAATAAAAAAGGAAGGAGGGTTAGGGTGGCAAGATTGTTTGATTTGTGCTTTTGTTTTTAGCATAGGCACACTAAATATTGGGGAAATTAGAAAGGGAATTACCTTGGCCCAAGAGATACAGTGTTTGTCTACCCTTGAAGCATACTGTCATGGAAACAACTACAGTCAGTCTCTGGACATTCTCATTATCAAACTCCAAAGTCTATTTATGGTGCCACAAAATGTTCTACTCAGTTGTGGATGAAAAGAAGTCAGTTCTCTGTAATTAGAGTTCTTGATATTTTCACAGGTCATAGAACGAAATCTAGGATAGAGCTTTTCTTTATGGTTCTAGAAGTTCTGCTCTATCATGATTGTTGTAGTCAGTCTTCTGTAATCAGTGATCTTTGTTTTGATTGTTCTCCAACCTTTGACTCTGAGTCTATGTTTGCTCTCACTCTTCAGATGCATTTCTCATTGGATTCAATTTTATAATCCACTTTCCCATTCTGTGTCTCTTATTTGTACATTTAGAACATTGCCATTGAGAGAGATGTCATGGGATTTTATGTTATCTTTTTTAGGAGATTGGTGTGGTTCTTGGGTCTGACTTGTCTTAAAGTAGAAGTTTCAGTACTTGTTTTAAGAACTTTTAAAGTTAATTTTGAATCTATAAAGTTCTTGAGCACTTGTTTATCTGAAGTTGAATCCTTCAAACTTTAATGAATGTCTGCCTGGTTGAAGTATTCCTGGCAAAGCATGAGGTTTTTCACTAAAACCCTCCATTGCTTTTAGGCCTGTGATCAATCCGATGTAAATCTTAAGGATGCTGCTTTGTATGTAATATCATTATTTGATCTTGCTTATTTTAGTGTTTTAATTCTTCCTGGGTTAGCCTCTTTTTCCCCAGTGATTTAAAGTTTGGAAATATAATACAAAAGTTTGTAAGTATAAACTTCCTCTTTTCTAAGTGCAAATCAAACTACTGGAGGAGTGTCATTGTGTAATTTTCATAGTAGAAATTCTTGAGACTTTTAAAAGGAAACAAAATATTTACCAGACTAGTATTTAACACTTTGCCACATATAACCTCTATGTTTGACACTTTCAATTAAGTACCCTTGGCTGATTATTTCCATAATGCTTTCTTTAATCTTTTCCCTGTTTATATCTATGCTCTCAGGGTTACAATACTCCTACACAGTGTTTGGAAACTCTAACACAATTCCACTCAAAATAGAGAGGGAGGTTAAAAAAAAAAGACAATCTATATTTCACACCATGCTGTGTTCCAACTGCCCTAGGTGATTAATGATAATGGCCATTTACCCAAAATATAGACTCAGTTCACAAACAGGATTGGAAAACGACTTCTGGTAAACATGGAAAATGTATTCTACTTCTTTCATGGCATATATCTTTCTTTATACATAAAATGGAAGTCATTCTTAAATTCTATTTGCACATAATAATGCATGAAATTACTGCTTTTAAAATGCTATGTATTGAAAGAAATAGAATTGATATGGTCAACCAAAGAACAGTGCCTATTTTCTTTAAAATTCTGAGAATTATTTTTACTGATACCTTTAACTTTCAGACTTTCTAACAAAAATATTATATATTTCACATTCTTGGTTTATTTTATGAAAACTCTGTACTAATAGGAACAAGAGGTTTTTGGAGTTTTCATACTATTGCTTAAATTGCACTTTAAACTGCAATTTAATGCTTAAATTACATAAATCTTAATTATGAGTTTTAGTGAAAAAAGGTTAGGTGGATCATAAAGAAACTATCATTAAAAAAAACAGGTCCCTCTGGAAGTGATACTTTCAGTTACTCTTTTATATCACAATTTTACTTCCCTGGATAGAAAAGGGAAGGAATGGCTCCCTATGACCTATTTTGTAAATGATAAAATGTTCCAGCCCTACATTTATATAATGGGGGAAAAATCTGTTCCCAGTATTTGTTATGCATTTGATTGTTCCTCTAATAAAGTAAATGTAATTAAAAATAGAGTAGAGCCATTGCATTTTAATAGCATGGATTCTTCCCTGTGGAAGAGTCAGCAAACAGTGAGAGAATATGAAGATTCAGCTCCTCAGCACCTGCCAGACAACCTTTGTCAAGATTAACAGCATCACACCAAGTTATTAGAGGAAACATAAATACTTTTGAGGCTCTCTGGATGGTTATGATATTACATTTTATTATCTTCTCCTAAAATGGAATTGCTCACTGTAATTGCATGCCAGTCACAGGCCAACAAACATGACAGAAGAAATCTTACATATTAGAGAAAGGTTATAAGGCAAAGACAGCTGACCTAATGAATGTGTTTAAGGGCATATTATTATGCATTTGTAATGATCATAATTAAAATTTTATAGCACTCTATAACTTCTATGAAGGATCTATTTGTGCATTGCCATTTAAAATGAGCATAGCACTTATTGAATTCCTATTTAAACAAGAAAATAGGGATATGAAGAGATTGAGTGAATTGCTCAAGAATCATGCTGACACTTATTGCAGAGCTGGGAATGAGTTCCAATGTTCTAGCATCATAACCTATTCTTTGTGCCATCCTCTGTGGCCTCACTTAAGCTCAAGATCAAATATATGTTCTCTTCTGGGCTATATTTTAATGTAGGAATATATATTTTGAAGAAAACTACATCTTTTGAGCAAAATGATGGAAGACAATCTAAAATTGCATATGAATTACTATTTAATAAGTATCCTTAAATAACTAAGAAATTTTCTATATGTCAAAAGATACTTTAACTATACAATATCATTATCTTTAAGCAAACTAGGAAAAATGATGTTCTAGGAGACACTTTGTTTTATTGACTGGTTTCAAAACAACCTGTTTATTGGAAAGTGGGATGAGTCAACAGAAAGACAAGTAGAGGATAAGAAAAAATTGTTGTAAACATACTATTAGATAAGGATTGTTAACTAAATTATACTAAGTATGTTAAACTCAACAATAAGAAACAAACTAATTAAAATGAAATAAAGAGATGTCTTAATAAAGAATATGTGCAGATGATAAATGAGCGAGCATATTGAAAAAGCGCACAGTATCATATATCACACTAGAGCTGAAATCTAAACCTAGATTATTATTATATTCTATTGCATATCTATAACAAGAACTTAATCCAAAACACTGATAACACCAAAATCAGAGGCCAGTGTATGAATCAAGAAGAGCTCCCATTCATTGCTATAAATGACCATTTTGGAGACAAAAGATTTTTTCTCTTTTCTTTTTCTTTCTTTCTTTCTTCTTTCTTTCTTTCTTTCTTTCTTTCTCTCTTTCTTTCTTTCTTTCTTTCTTTCTTTCTTTCTTTCTTTCTTTCTTTCTTTCTTTCTTTCTTTCTTTCTTTCTTTCTTCTTTCTTTCTTTCTTTCTTTCTTTCTTTCTTTCTTTTTCTTCTCTTCTCTTTTTTTGTTCTTTCTTCTTTCTCTCTTTTTCTTTCTTTTCTTTATTTTATTCATTTTTTATTATATGGAACGCTTCATGAATTTACATGTCATCCATGCTAATCTTCTCTGTATCATTCCAATTTTAGTATATGTGCTGCCTAAGTGAGCACTTCTTTCTTTCTTATTTCTTTCTTTTCTTTTCTTTTCTTTTCTTTTCTTTTCATCTTTTCTTTTTCTTTGTTCTCAGGTATCATTCCTGGAAGTATTTAAGGGACTATATGGTGTTCTGGGATACAACTCTGGGTCAGCTTGCAAGATAAACTTCTTACCCTTTGTGCTCTCTCCTCCTACTGGATGGAAATCTTTGTTTTGTTTTTGTTTTGGTTTTTGGGTTTTGGTTTTGGGCCACACCCATTGATGCTCAGGGGTTACACCCAGCTATGTGCTCAGAAATCGCTCCTGGCTCAGGGGCACCATATGGGATGTCGGGGGATCTAACTGCACTCTGTCCTAGGCTAGCGCTTGCAAGGCAGATGCTTTACCTCTAGTGCCACTGTTCTGACATCCGAATGGAAATCTTTGGATTTGAGTGTTCTGCATGTTCTCAGTTAACCCGTTTATATTCCTTATTGTCTTTTATTCTTATCATTAATCCAGTCTGTTTTAAATGCTGCTGCTGCATTACACTATTAAAAAATATTGCTAGTCCGAGTGTCCTCGTGGTACTTGTCATTCTCTTTTTCTGCTCATATGTTATGTGAAAAGATTACCTTTCACAACATATTTAATGTCTAAAGATTTTCTTTCTTTTTTTTTTTTTTACTTTTAGTAGCTTAATGAGCATATGAGAGTTGAAGACATTGGAATAGCAATGTTTTAAGAAAAAAGAGAAAAAGCAAGATTCATGTGTACTGTGTTTGATAAGATTTTTTTTTCAAGTTTTTGAAAGCAACACAACAGTGATCAAGGATAATTCTTAGCTTAGTGTTTGGATATCTGAGCACAGCTCCCAGATATGCTCAGCAGACCTTGTCATTCCAGGTTTGAACTCCAGGTAGCCACATATAAAACATGTGCTCTAGTCCTTTTACTATATGGCATCCCTGGATAGCTCCTTGAATTTAAAAGAAATATATCACTAAAATTATAACATAAAAGTGTATTTGTTCTGCTTCTAAATTATGTTCGTATTCTGTGCTTTAATTCATTCAACTACATATCTGACATGAAAAATAAAGTGGGTTCATGATAGGTAGACATTGCTAGAAAATAATGTGAATATTAACTTGCTCTTTAATTGTCCTGAATGAATTAATCTCACAATGCACAATATATATCTATACAGTTTCTTATTCAGATCAGTAGTTCAGAGCATATTTCTGGAGGATGTTCTAAGTGTTTGGAAATATGCAGAATGCAGAAAAATTGATATTGTATTAAATAGCATGGAAGCATATTTTATTTGAGTAGAATCCTTAAAATATAGAACATATATATGTTGAGACATAACTTCTTAAAATGATAACTTTTATTTAGCATAATTTTGAAAAGAATATCAATTTGAACTACAATTTTGGTAGTTTTAAACTCAAATGTGCTTGCATATAGAGATTGGCTTAGTAATTCCAAATATCGTTGTCAACATCTTTTCACTAATATGAAAGTTTATAAATTAAAATTAATAATTTATACAAATTTAAATTTTAGCCCAATATAAAATGAATTAAAATACGCTATGCTTTTCCTGGCTCACTTAAACTCTATATTCATTAGTTGTCTGCTTTTTGCTGTTTTCATATTTCTTAGAGTTAATGTTATATTTTAAAACAACATATTATTTCTCTTTCTATTATTTTGTTCTTGGATTATTTTAACGTTAAATAGAAATACATAATTTGCAGGTAATATATATATATATAATACAATAAAGTTTTGTCTCCACAGAGGAGAGTTGAATGAGCCATAGTAGCCTGGCAATGACTGAACAAAGTGACTGAACAGATGGAGTGCACAGTATGATATTAGAGACTAACTGGCAGGATTTTTTTAATGATCCATCTGGAATCCAAGGGTCAAGATCATCAAATCTTATACTTATGTAGGATCATAGCCTCGGTTTATGTATGATTTCAAATGTTAATTTAAGATAAAGTCTTTGTTGCACAATGTCTTTAAAAGGTAAAAATGTATATTACAAATTATCACAACAAATTCCTCAGAGTTATAGATCAGTTATTTACATATAAGAAAATTCATGCTATAAATTACTGAGGTTAATCACTTTAGCCATTTCAAATAATCTAGCCATGGTATAAAAAATTGCAAGATGGATATATTGGGACAGATGAAATTGATGATGGTCAATTAACATAAAGGAATCATCATTGCCATGACTACATTTAATAAGTTATTGAAAAAATGAAAGAAACTCACCTTTAAAGTAGCAGCACAAAAGTGAATATTGTTAGATTGATTGCCAGCTCCTATACATTAGAGCATCCGGGAACTTAAACTGATGGTTGTGACAGAACAAATAATATCTAACTATATATCCCCAAAGACATGTTCACCCTCTAATTCCTAGAATTTGCAACTATGTTACTAAACATAAAAGAATGCTGCTGATGTGATTAAGACATCTGGGATGAGTTACTTTGGCATATCTCAAATATTGAAGCAAATACAATTTGCAGAACATTTTTAAGATCTTTATAGGAAGGTCACAGTCATATAAGGTTCAATGGAAGGTGATAATTAGGAAGAATAGGGAACAAGATTGGAGCAAGAAAATTGGAACCAGAGGTTAAAGACTTAGACAGATAGAGATCAATGCGATACATTTGAGAGTCCAGAAATAAAACCATACATACATGGGTAACTATTTATAACAAGAGTCAAGAACTTACAACAGAACAAGAAAAGAATCTCTTCAATAAATGTTAGAGTTCTATGTCAATAAATCTCTAGAATAATAAATGTCCTAGTTTTTTGGAAACCAGTTAGCTGCAAGCAGAAGAATTAGAATACTATATATCATGTATTCAAAATTAAAGTTTATAGAGATTAAAGTTGTGAAAATACAAACAAATAATAAAACACATAGAAACATAAGTGATATGTTCCAGATGCCAGCTAAAAATGTATTTGAAGACTCTAGAATAATAAATGAATGATAAACAAAATAAATAAGTGGAACTATTAAACTAATATCATTGATACTAATAGAAATTTTTATCAAAAAAGCAATATATATTTAATGGATGATATTGCCATTTCATACCTCCAAATAATGCTAAAATGCAAAATATACAATGAATTAATATAGTTAAATTATTGAAAAATTAAAAAAAATGGACAGATCTATATAATTCTCCAAAGCAGATGACCAATAGGAAAATGAAAAAATGTTCATTTTTTCTTATTATTAGGAAAATGCAGATCAAAATTATAATGAGATATCACCTTACATATGTGAGATGGCCACTATCCAAAAGAAAACCACATTGTCAGGAAGCTAATGTACACACTATTGCTCTTAGTATAAATTTATATATATATATATATATATATATATATGGAATAGGGAATCATCAAAAATTAAAAATAATAAATTTGTATTATTTAGCTATTAAACTAGATTTACTCCAAAATTTAAAAACATTAATTACGTTTTGTTATTGTTGTTTGTTGCTGCGTTTTTTTCTCTCATTTGGGCTTTGCCCCTGATTCAATATCACTATGTACCTAAAATATTACTATGAAAGATTTGTAATCCACTTTGATTAAAATAAAAAATAAAAAAACATTAATTTGAAAAGATATATGATACATCTATTTATTATGGTATTTTTGTAATATCCATATATGTACTTATATTTTAATTACTTAATATATTGTTTATTATACATAATCAATATATATTTTCTTATTTCTAACAAGTTCACCAATATTTTTATTAATTTTAATCACTCGTCAATGTGACTAATTTTTAATTTTTGTATTCTGCATTGTTGGTGAGCAATCTGTAGTCATTTTACGTTTGTTTAATTTTTATAGGACAAAAATAAATAATTCTTAATTATGCATAAAATTTAGAACATTGAAATATTAATCATGTTACTATCCAAAGTATTTTAGAATGACATAATGTAATATCATTATATTTCTTCAATTATTACACCATTCATTCAATATACTATATTTGCTAGGTGTATATTATTCACCATTTCTGAATACTTTGGTAATCAAAATAAATATTTTCTGCTTTTGCATAATTTGAATGTAGCACAAAATGTTCGATCTTATAAACAACTAAATGTGACAAACACTAACAAGCTGAAAGATATTATGTAGCATTAGATTTTTCTTATAGAAGTCTATAGATATGTATCCAAAGTATATATTTTAAGCAAGACGTTTGTGAATAAATCAAAATTCACCCTTTTATCTATACTTTAACTTTTTTGCTGATAGGTTTTTTTAAAATGTAATGTATCTGATCATGTGGATAGCATTTAATTATTTCCACATTCATAAGGTCTTTTTATGCTCTCACTTTTCTTCTCATTACCATCCTTTTCCTCAACCCACTCTTTCAATACACCCCTTTTCAATTGATAGATAAAATTTCCCAATCCACCAACTAAAATAGTGTATATAAATTATGAACATGGCATATATTATAATTTGATATATTGTGATTTTATAATGTATTATAAAAATAAAATATATTTCATCAATGTGGTATATATGTGTACATATCTATGAATTCTAGGATTTACTTTCACTGTGCCTCCTAAAATAATTATAGTAAACCAGGAACTTCTTGTATAGTAAACAAAATTACAAAAAAGGATATATATAAGCTATAAAAGGATATGCTACAAATCTATGTAAAATTTCACCAAGTCCTCTTTACTTTTTCCTGTGTAGCCATTATCATAAATGACAAGAATCTTATGTTTGAACTTTACTTCTCAATAGTATAAGCAAGGACTTCAATATCTCTTGTCTTCCTCTCTCTTTGACATTTTCTAATAAGACTTTTGTCATTGCCATATCATTCAAACTACCCTATATGGTGTTGTCTGTGAAATCCTGGTTTATTTAGTTGTCATTTTTCAGTCTTTTCCTGACTTGATGTAACTGTAAAATTTGACACACATTATTCTTTCCTTTCAATAACAATTTCTTGTATGTGATTTAAAGACACTGCACTCCCAAATATTTTCTTAATTGTTCATTGTCTTGTTTGTTGGGCTCATTTTCTGGTCCCTTATCAGTTTTTACCTTTACCAATACAGCTTTCAGAATTCAAACCTTAGGTCTGATCCTGTTTATAATTCTTTAATCAGTACATTTGCTTTAATGACTATAATTACCATATTATTTCCTAAATATGTTTTTTGTATTTTATATAATTATCTCATAAGCTCATTTAATATTTGCTTTATACATTATATGTGCTGAGGCTGGGCACATATATCTTTATAATTTTATAATTGTTAATTTATTTTGTTTTCTTTTAGGGAGTTGGGTTTTTGGGTCACACTCAGCAGTGCTCAAGGTTACTTCTGTCTCTAAGCTCAGAAATCACACATGGCAGGCTCAGGAGACCATATGGGATG
>PVKC010002452.1:0-43383 GCA_004027635.1 Crocidura indochinensis
TTTTTTTTGACATGATGCCTCACACACTCTGGTTTTACATCAAAGCCCTACAGGCTTCCTGATCACCCGCTACCACAAGCCAGGCTCTGTCTTCAACAGTGTTTGTGGGCAAGCCAAGCAGGCAAGGCGACTGAAATAAAATGTGTAATTGTGCTCCAAGACACCTTAATTGTTTATTAATTACTCCATAAATCATAGTGACACCTGTGTTTGTGCTCCTGTTAATTCACTCTGGATGGAAGCACCTCGCCAAAGTTTGTGAGCCCACAGCTATGGGAAGAAAAAACCAGAAATGGGCGGGTGCTTCTCTTGTATAAATGACCTCAGCAACATCTCCATCTACTTCCAGGTAAGATCCTCACTATGGCTACTAACAAAGGGAACTAACATTTCTCATTAAAGGTGCCATGATAGGGTTGGGGAGGCAATCACTATCTCCACCTAAAAGCTAGAGTGGAAAGGATGATTGCATGAGACCATTACTGAGGTTCTAAGTTTATATGGAAGGCCCAAGGTCACACAGCCTGGTAAGTGGACATGTTGGAGTTTGAAGCCAGTTTCTCTAACTTTGTCAAAGATTTAGACTGTACTGGGGAAGTCAGCGAACAGTCTGGGGAATAGGAGAAAAATTTTTTGTTATTATCTCTGATACCTCCTAGGGATCTTTTCACATTTATACAATGAAGGCAAGATGTTTTCTAAATGATAATACAGTGTTTCTTGAGGATCCTACCTCAAATGGAACAAAATTCATCCAAGGGTTTGAACCAGATTCTTTTGATGCCATTATCCTCACACTGGCTCCTGCTGGACTCCCCTCTAACTGACCTCCATCCTAGACAGTCACCTGGTCCTGTCCCATGAGCTTCTCTCTGCCCACATCTGTTGGCAGCAGTCAGCAACTGAGTGGCTGGCCCTGGAGAGTGTGCATTTGCTCCAGATGGTTAATAGAACTTTATTACCACCATCATTCTTAATGTGGCCATTGCAAAGCCTCTGCCTGGAAGCTGGGCTCCTGTGAGGATGTCCTTTCCTGGCTGCTGGGAGCAGGACCATAGCAGTGATGTTTTCTCTTTTAGTCCTGACTGCACACTCTGAAGATGCTTCTAAAGATGAACTGGGCTTTAGAAGACTAAGTGTGTCATAAAATCCATTCTGGGGAGTGGGCTGAAATCTCTTTGGGGTTGAGATCAGGACCACAACAGTGACAAAGGAAAGGGAAATAATTTCACTGGGAGGTTAGACTGGTTGAAGTGGTGTGGGAGTAAAGCTACAAGTGTACTATTGGGACCTGAATTCTGAACAAGGAGAGATGCCATTTTGTAAAGGCCACATGACTGGCTTCTTCTCAGGTTCTGAGAAGGGAGAGACACCATTTTTGTAAGGACCACATGGTATAAGTCACATGTTTGGTCTTCACAAGCCTATTTCCATAGACCCCCGCCCCAAGCTACCTGGTCATATCAGGTAGCCTATCAGGGAAGGACAAGGGAGCAGTAGAAAGGTATCCCTAGACAAGAGTCAATCATTTTAAGGACCATCACCTATATCCCTTCCCTATATAATCTTCCTAATGACCTTGGGCAAGGCTCATCTCCTTCGGGGTATAGCCCTGGATGGACAGGCTGGGGGTCTTGATGGCAGATGGATTAAAACATTAAACTTTATTCAAGTTGTGTGGTTTCATCCTTCTACTCTGGAACCCTACAGTACAAAGATCTATAGAAGTACTTTTTAAATTTTTGAGTTAAAAATTTAATTAAATCACTGTGGTTACAAAAACAAAACAAAACAAAAAACAAATAAAAATAAAAACCAACCCCAGTGTACAAAGAATTTATCATCTCAATGGTGTTTTGTTTAGTTTTGTTTGGCAGCAAGGGTTAAACTGAAGACTTCATACATTTAAGGCAAGTGTCCTATCATTGAGCTTTATCTCTTTTCACCAGATGGATTCACTTTTTGAGAATGAAAGAGAACTTGGTAAGTCAGTGGATCTCTGGGAAGAACTAGAAGAGGCTTAAAGAGGTAAAAGGTTGACTGGTAAGTCACAGCTGTGAATGATAATATGGGTTAGAAGGAGCTGTGAAGCTAGGATTCAGACTTGTCAACATCTGCCCAATTTGTTGGTACTGTCTGGATAGAACAGTCATCCTCTTCAGAGTCTTGTGTTGCCTGGGAAATGACTGAGCACTAGCACTATTGCCTTGCCCAGATATGAGCAGGATAGCTTTGGCTCAATAGATGAAGAAATCCTACAGAATGTGGCAGCAGCAGGCTCTCAGGTGGGTGGCTATGCAAATCCTGCCAGTCCTTTCTGAGAAGGTGTGAAAGGAGCTGACCTTATGTCTGGACTAGGATCTGCTAATAGTTGTGTGGGAACAATCAAGATGATCAGGGCCTGCTAGTGGAGTCCAGGGCTCCAAAATGAGGATCTAGTGAGATGCAGGTCACAAAGAAGCAAATGTCGATGAAGGAAATAATTCACACATTGAAAAGGTACAAGAATGGATTCAGGAAATCCAGCATTCAAGCAAAGGATCGAACCATACAAGCTTTCAGAAACAGCTTAATGGAGGAAGACTTAATGGAAGAATGAGCGCTTGCCTTCCTCAGACCCCTGCTTTTATTCACAAGAGCCAGGCCACACCCTAGGGTGGGAGAAGAAAACCAAGTACAGAATAATCCAATAATCCCATCATCAGATGGAGTATGAATATTGATTAGTGTAGGACCAGTAATCCAGCAAGGGCCATCCCCCACAAACAAGTGTTGGGTCTCATTTACTCCTTTATTTGTAATTTGTGTATCCTCAAATAGCTCCCAGAGTGAGAAATTGATTCCCATCCCTTTATCCCCTTGTGTGTGGGGGAGATCTTGATAATATTTATCCACAGCAAATAATCCACACAGACAGGATGGTAAAGGGGTAAAAAGGTTGGGTGCAGAGAGTCTTTTGTTAGCCTACTACCAGCTCCAAAAACACCTGGAGTCAGCCAGTAAACTCTGCCAAAAGACCCTGAACACCCTACTCCTCAACTATTTATTCAGCTCTCAACAGCGACCCCACTTGGAAGGTCAAGGTGGGACAACAGGCAAAGAATAATCTTACAAAAATGTTTTCATATACAACAACAAGGACCTCAGGTTTCTATTTTCTAAAAATGTCTAGATTTCAGTCTTGAGACTGTCTTATTCTTTTCTAGTTCTAGCCTACTATTTCCTCCATTCCTCTGTAATTAATTGCCCGTCTGGGGAAAAAAGAGCTGACACTGAGCCCTTTGTCATAGACTGGACACGAACTGAGGACTTTATGGGAAATCTTTTAATTCTCCTGTTGTTGGTAGGGTTTGTGTATGTGTGCCCAGAGATCAGGGCTGGTAAAAGAGGTCAGTCCTATTATATTCCAGGATTCAGGCACTTGTCTTTGCATTGTAGAAAAGAATTTATGGAGAAGATAGTGAAGTAAAATAGTTTTACTTTAGGAAATACAATAGAATAGAAAAAGAGAAAGAAGATGTTTTGTAAATAAAAATAAATTGCACCTTTCTGTTTGTAATGTAGGAGACTTTAGAATGAGAATGCATGCTCCGTGCTTTTGCAAATATGGCTTTGTTTCAGGCAGAAAGATGAGCAAGGGGGAATTATAAATATTCCATCCTGGCTTCCCATTCACTCTCAGGCTCCCCCTTAGCCTGCCAGGAGTGGTCCCTGAGAGCAGAACCAGGAGTGATGCCTGAATGATGCCAGGTATGGATCTCCCCCTTCCAAAAAAAATAAATAAAAGGGAAGAAGAAATTACCTGATTCTGAAGCACCCCAGACCCATGAGGACCATGTCTCTTTGAGAAGCAATACAAAAACTCTTTGGAGATGGACAAAATAAGTCACCACCCAGGTGCAGAAACTGAGACACCACCATTAGAAAGAGAACCCTTCAAGAAAGGGAATTACTTCAAGAGGACTTAAAATGAAAATGAAAACAATATGAAACTAAGAGTTCACTACTTTCCCCTTTTACAAAACCCAGATTAACATTCCTGTTTACAGAAAACTCCAGCCCAGGGCAGTTTGCAAGAAGCTCTTCTACAAAGCCAACTTTGTCAAGGCATCTGAGGTGCACCTCGCACCTCAACCTGTAATAAGTATTTTCTCTTTATCCTCTCTAGAGAAGCCCATGTTCTCTCTTAAACTTGTATCTAATTCTCCCCATCCCTCACATTTTTATAAATAAATTTCTTGAAATAAATAGATTTTACTTCACTATTCACCTCCTTTTGACATTTCTTATTTTCATTTTTATTTATTTATTTTTTGTGTGAGGGAAGGCAACATTCTTGAAAATCCTGGGCAGGAGTTTAATACTCACTTTCCTTTTTACTGCAAAGAGCAATTCCACTGTAGCCTGAATCCAAGGATTCCTGAGAACTTGGATGGCAGGAAATGGCTCCCACACAAAGGAGACCAAGTAGATTTCAGGTTCAGTTTAACTGCTTTCAAAAGGGGTCAGTGGATTGTTAGCATCCATGCTGCATATGAGTTCTCATACAGACTTTACTAGGCCTAACCCATACCAGGCATTTCCCAAGTGGGTGGAACAGAGAGGTGCAATCACTGTTTTACTGAGGCTACCTATCTTGCTACCCTCTTCATATAAGTCACCTGCAACATTACAGGTTAGAAAGCCATTATTTAGGTGACCTACAACAGAATTACCAAGGCACATGGGAAGCTGATTTCTTTTGGTGGGAGTTACTGCTTTGCCTTCAACAAGTCTTATAGGGATTTTTCCATATTGTTGATGTGAGACTTTTCTATGTAGATAAAAAGCTTGAGGCTAGAGAAAATAATTTATTTTTAAAATTTAAAATATTTTTTAAAAATTAGTCCTATTCTTAGTCTCACCTTTTGTTCTTGCTAAAGTTTCTCCTCTTTTGAGGAAGTCCAACTGTCTCAGAGCTTTCAAATGGGTGTTGCTCGGTAAATTTTTTTTGGGGGGTCACACCCGGCAGTGCTCAGGGGGTTACTCCTGGCTCCATGCTCAGAAATTGCTCCTGGCAGGCATGGGGGACCATATGGGGCACCGGGATTCGAACCGATGACCTTTTGCATGAAAGGCAAATGCCTTACCTCCATGCTATCTCCCGGGCCCCGAGTAAATTTTTTTTATTAGGTCATATGGTTGCAAGGGAAAGTGCCCTTCCAACCCTCCAAGTTGGGGAAAAGAATGCCTGAATTCTAAATCAGCCCAAAGGTCTTTGACATAAAGGACATATGTCAGGAACCCAAAAAACAACTGAGATGCAGATCTTCAGACCCACAGGCATGGATCACTAAGAGGAAAGTCCCTAGAGTGTGAAAAAATTCTACAGTAGACCACCAGAAGTTCACAGCTGCTGCCTTCTCTCCTACTTGTGTAAAGAATTTCAGACAATGGAAAATATCCATACTTAACACACACACACACACACTCACACACACACACACACACATACACACACACTCACACACACATGCTACTATTGGTTTTCTCCATTCTGGAGAAGAGTTCTCTCTTGAACATATATTAAAATCTACCCCTCTCTTTCCCTCCTTTTATTTACCCCAGAAAATTATTATTATTATTATTATTATTATTATTATTATTATTATTATTATTATTATTATTATTTTTACTTCTCTATTCATCTCTTCCTGAAATTCTAGACACGAAAAATCTGGATAAGATTTAGGACTGATTTTGCTGTCCCTCACTCCAACCTGAGTCGATGGCTCCCCAAATAATTGGGTGCTAAGGAGCATCTCCACACAGACAGAACAAGTAGACATCAGGTGCAACTTGATGACTGTCTTGTGGGACTGATGAAACACCAACATCCATGCAATACAGGGACTCATTGTAAATTTTCAAAAGTCTTGAATATCCCCAGGTGACAGGGGTTGATAGAGCAGAAAGTGGTAGATTTCTTCTCTTCTCCCCACTTCACTGTGGACTTTGCTGGTGGAGGTTGAACCTACCACCGGCAACAATATCTTGGTTTTATTGCTTCTTAAAACTCATTGCAAGGACGCCCTACCTATCTGCCTGCCTCTAACCACCTCTTGAGGTAGATATTATTAGTATAATTTCATATATACTCAATTTTATACTATGATATACCTATATATAGAATGTAACATATATACTTACAAAGTATAATTATATGCTTATGTAATTATAAACTGCTACTATAATGTCATGCATTTGCAGGGCGGATTCTGGTCCCCAGAGATTTATGTGGCTTATTCAAAGTTGTATATATTATAAATGGCAGATATGGGTTTATTTGGTTCTGAGGCAAGTTCTCTGAGGAGTTTAGAAGTCAGGGTTCTTGAATGCAGAGAAGAGGCCACATCCAGTTTTTCTTGCTCAGTCTGGAGAGGAGATTAAGGTATACTGGGTCTGTGAGTGTCACTGAGATATAGGCTGACAGTCAGAGAAGAGAAGGACTTTTCCCTAACAACCTCCATCAAGGCATGTGAGATTGGTAGCCCAGCAGCTGTGATATTTCCTAGGGAGAAAAACTGATGCTCAGGTTACATCTAGTCCAGCAGGGTGTAGTCTGTATTTTAACCAGAGCCCCAGGGGCTCATTTGCACATTAAAGTCTGAGAAGCACAGCTCCGGGCCAGTGGTTTTCTTTACCTTGCTGCTCCACAGAATTCTGGGAGTAGCCCAAGGCTCAGATTCAATTGGTTTGTGGTGTGTGACACACACTTAGCCTTCCTTTTAAACGGCTTCCTGGTGATTCTACTGTGCAGTCAAGGTTGGTGTTAATCAATCTTTCCTCACCTGCAGACTTCGTTAAACACAGATTGCTGGGCCTTAGTTACAGAGTTTCCCAAGCACTGTAGGACAGAGGTAGCTCTGTCCTTACTAGTACCAGGTGGTGACAGGTTGTGGTCTGGGACCCTCACTTGAGAGCCACTAGAGAGGAGGAGGAAGAAAATTCCAAAGAAATTGAACATAATCTTTTCCTCTCATGAGTGACATCCAGTTGTCCACTGAAGCTCTCAGCAACAAAGAAGTGTGAGGAATCTGCAAATGATAGAACTTGTCACTAGAAACATGGGAATATTTAGACCCAGAATTTCAACATTATGTTCAAATTTCTTCCATTGTCACTTCATAAAAACAAGTTGCGGAAGACTGGTTTGAAAATCCAAACCTAACACTGGTGGTGGGAATGCCCCGGATTCAATGTCACTTTGTACCTAGAATATTACTGTGAAAGATTTGCAATTCACTTTGGTCAAAATAAAAATTATTAAAAAAAAATCCAAACCGAATCCTTTTCCACTCCTCGAAGGGCCATTTCCCTATACCAAAGTCAAGCAATGCCAAGCAGCCAGCTCAGTTGCATTTTAGGGCTCTGCTATTTGAACTATTGAAGTCAAAGCAGGCAGGGAGCAGAGTTCCTTGCAATGAGTTTTGGCAAATAATATAACAAGATACGATTTAAAGAAGTTTATCTTGTCTCCAAAGCAACCCCAGAACATCCCAAATGGGTGAAGGCTGATCGTTTTTGGAGGTACAGGATCTGAGACTTACTAAGACCGAAAAGAAAGTTAAAATTCCCAAGGAGAGGGTAAACCTCTGCAGGAACAAAAGGCTTTGATAAGATTCTCCTCACCATTTTCCCCAGTCCCCCCAGGACTGCACCCTTGGAGGGCACAAAATAATTTACTTTTTTATTGCTTGTTACAACTAAATGGTAATGGAGTTATTAAAAAGAACTACAGTAAAATTTTTTTTTGGTGAAAATTGTTATATGTCACAATGGGGTTGTTAAGAATAAAAGGCTTTGATAAGAATATGAAATATCAGATTAGCGGGCTGGTTACCCAAGTGCCAGGCAGACTTTTACCATCCTTCCCTCCCTCACTCCTTCCACCTCCACCCCACTTCCTTGGGCAGACCCTGGTGATCGAGTCAGAGGGAAGAGTAACTTACATTTTCTCTATGGAGGTTACTTCTCCCTCTGATTTTCCTTATTACCAACACAAATGAAATCACTCTTGGACCATGATCCAGCAGACCTGTTAAAGACCTACAGAAAAGACTTCCTGTAGGAGACAAACTAGGAAAGAGAGTTTGTCTTGTGTCTTCCCCACCAGACTGTTACATCCAGGAGGGTCTATTCTCACCAGAGAATTACATTTTGGAGAAACATTGTTCTGTTTATGCCTCTTTGTAACAGAAGTCTTGATCCTCAACAACCACTGCTTCCACATTTTCTTATAACTTTTTTTTGGTTTTGGTTTTGGGGCCGACTAGGTGATGCTCAGGGGTTACTGCTGGCAATGCCCTCAAAAATTGCTCCTGGCTTGGGCGACCATATAGGACTTGAACCATGGTCCATCCTAGGCTTGCACACACAAGGCAAAAATGCCTTAACGCTTGCATTACCGCTCCAGCCCCTGCTTGGAAATTTTCTATCAATCATGTCACCTTCACCCTTCAGGGCCTGTGTCCCTTAGAGGAGAAAGGCTAAACCTAGCATATAAGAGCTGGTAAGTGACTGTTACTTAACCAAAGGGTCCAATAAAGGCTATAGCATCACAACCTACTTAGCACTCTCAAGCAATTTTCTCTCTCCTTTGTGCCTCTGCAGGAACTGTCTGGAACCTCCTCTTGTTGAGCTTACAACATCCACTCAGTAAGATTAGATTAGAACTCCCTCAGGAAAGGAGTCTATTTATTTTTCTCTTCTCATCCAAACCTGTGCCACCTCCAACTTCTGACTCCTTCCTTCACACATTCCCTTCCTCCCCCTAGTATGCCTTGAATCTTGCATCCCTCCCATGGTTCTCTGTTCTGTCATCATACTCTTCGCTTCATAATTGTAGATATTATTATCTGCCTCCTTCGTTCTATGTGAGCTTCCTTTGAGCAGATAATTGGGTCAGATTTGACATCTGCACCCCAATGCCTGTCACAGAGTGGATAGCAACATGTGTTTGTTGAATTGAAATACAGACCAGTGAAAATGGACACAGTTGAGATACAGTTGAGAATAGCCTTTCACTGGTTCATGTGTTAGAGTCAGCACCCAGTGGTAGACTTTGGAAAACTAGAAAGGATCCCCTTTGGTTACTGGGCAAGCATTGACAGATCATTTGCACTGTGCCCCAAATAGGTTGTTAGTATCTTCACCTCCTATGCCAACAGCAAGGCTTTATTCTGCTGACCGAGGATCACATGTCTTTGTTCTGAACTTTTTGCCGTCTCCATAAAAATCTAACATGAGACAATTATGAGGGTCTCTTCACAGTTCTCTGTTTTTTTTTTTTTTTGACCAAGAGCCTTTTCAGAAGGGTCTTCAGGTGGAGGAGTTGAATGATGGCTTTCAGCATGGTACTGTTAGAGTCTGATTTTGACTTGTCCCCACCCTCCCAAGCAAAACAAAACAGAGAGCACACAGTCATGCAAGTCATGCATCAAGGCTTCTTGAACCAGCATGCTGGGGCCCAAAATCTCCCAATGCAATAGGTCTCCTCATGGACCCCAAATGTCAGGCATTCATTCAAACTTTTTATCCTTTTCAACTAACAATACTTAGTCACTCAGGAATTTTCCATAGCTATGCAGTTACGTTAATCTGTTCATTTCCCATCTAGGTGGTATGGTAAGATAAATTCCAGGAACAGCCTCAAGATAAGCACATGGGAAACTGGAGTGATAACACAGCAACAGGGCACTTGCCTTGCATGTGGCCGACCTGGGATGGACACAGGTTCGACTCCCAGCATCCAATATGGTCTCCGGAACCAGCCAGGAGCGATTTCTGAGTGCAGAGCCAGGAATAACCCCTGAATGCCACCGGGTGTGGCCAAAAATCAAATACATATATATATATGTATTTGATATATATATATATATATGTGTGTGTGTGTGTGTATACACATATATACACACAAAGGTGGGCTTAGGACTAAGGTTGGTTGTAGTTCACATATAGCATCAGGCAGACAACTGGGTGGGGTGCATTTCCCCCTTAGTCCTGAGATACAGACAGCTGAGTGGGCTGGAGCCCCAACCCCAGGGTGCAGTATCATCTGGCTATCTATCAGCTGCTGTTTAGCTTTATATGTGTATAATTCCTGGCATTTGCCCCTGGCATCTGGTTCTGGAATTGGCTGTTCTCTGGGCCTAGTCCTTTCTACCTTAAAATTGTATCCTGTCATGGCTGTACTTAGACTCACAGCAAAACCAGTAACCTCACTGCCCAGTGCAGGCTGATCTTCATGCTGAACATGGGTAATCTCTTTCTATTTTATTATTATTAGAAACCCCACCTCTTCTCTTTTTCTTTTCTGGTGAGAAAATTGCAGGGAAGGATGGGGATGTCAGTAACCCGATCTCCACAGCCATAGAGAAGAGAGCCAAGGATTGGAGGAGCAGGGACCCTTAGCAGGTAAAGGTGCAGATCCATTTGAACCAGCCCATTTTCTCTGGACTCATAATAACCTCTCCACCCTGTTCCCCAATTGGCTACTCCTAAAATCCTATAAAAATAGGTCTGGGGGGTTGGAGTGATAGCACAACGAATACAGCGTTTGCTTTGTACACGGCCAACCCAGAACCAACTGGGTTCAATTCCTGGCATCCTATATGGTCCCCTGAACCTTCCAGGAGTGATTTCTTAGTGCAAAGTTAGGAGTAACCCTGAGTTCCACTGGGTATGGCGGCCCCCAAACCATATATACATATATATACATATAACATATTATACAATATATAATATATATTATATTATAATATATAAATTATAATATATAATATATAATAAATATATATCAAATAAAATACGCCTAAGCCATAGTGTGCACATGCAAATTATTCCTTCTGTGGAGGTGTAAAATAGCCTAGTGGTGACAGAAACTTGGCAGGGAGATGGAGGGGAATGAGTCAGGACAGCTTCTGAGAAAGGATAGCTGTTCAGCAAGGTTAAGAGAGGGGATAGTAGGGCAGACAGGGAGTTGGGTGGGTGAGGAGAAATGTGAGTGAGAGCAACACAGGCCTGGCTTGGATAGTAGCAATGTGGTCCTTCTGCAGTGGGTTGTAGATGGAGGTAGTGAGACAGGAAGCAAATTAGGGCCAGAAAGGCCAAGAAATAGCCTTGTCCTATGAACCTATGCTCTGGTCCGTGTGATATTGGAATATCTATCTATCTATCTATCTATCTATCTATCTATCTATCTATCTATCTATCTATCTACCTACCTATCTAAAATGGAGGATGTGAATATGTGTATGCAGTTTGTGTCTGTATGTATAGTGTTTCTGATTTGAATGTGACTATTACATGTTTATATGTAGGATATGGGTAATATCAGATGGGTTTGTATCTGGTATGTGTGTGTAATGTGCATAGTGTTTATGTGTTGGCATGCATGATATATGTGGGACACAGGCCTGCCTGGTGTATGTGTGTGCATGTGTTCAGGCATGGTACTGTGTTACAGGAATTTTTGGTAATCAGAAAATTGTAGATTTCAACTATTCTACAATTCTTATCTATGGATAGATACTGTCTGCTCTTTCATCATACTCACTGGTCAGAGTTAGATATGTATTTCTTTTTGCCTTAGACATGTAGTATTATGGAGTTTATTTGACCTAATTAAATAAAGATAAATATTTTTGCACATATTAAGTCCAGAGTCAGGTATGACTGTATGTAAGCAAATAGATGAAGGCAAGGTGTTATTAGATGTGCTGGGAAGTGGTAAGTCTGGGGTAGAAATGACACATTGATCTCCTGAATCAATCAGGTACCACTTGAGGACAAGAAATGGAGCTATAAGAATGTTCAATAATATGGCAACACTAAGCATCAGATTCAGACAGCATTTCTAGATCCAGTTCATTCACAATAGAAACTGTGCTTCTAATTTGCAAAAACAAGCCTGATAAGGTTGGCCTGATGAAAGCCCAACATTATCCAGTCAATCAAATAAAATCAAAGAGCAGTGGCCTTTGGAGCTAGTCAAGAGTGGAATACATTTAAAATGTGAGGGTGTATATAATAACCAGGCCTGGTTATTACAATAGTGGTGTATTTTTGAACAGGATGGTAAAAAGGCTTTCACTCATTCCTAGCCACTTAATATCCACTCTGGTTCCTTTGACAGGCCCTGTGGGACTGCTCCATTGATCCAGCAACCAAAGGAGCACTGTTGGTCTAGGTCACAGGGAAGGAGATCACTCAGAGAAAGATTTGCAACTCAGCACCCCCTCCCCACATTCATCTCCTGCTTCTTCTTTGTGGGCCCAGAATAGCCTTGGTGGCCCTCTTTGCCCACAGTAACCTTCACTAACTCCCTCTGTTCACTGTAGGAGACTGTTCAGGCTGACAGGGAAAAAGAAAACATCTCCTGCTGCTCTTGTGGAAGCTTTGAGATGTTCCTCATATGCTTAGATTTCCGTAGACTCCCTCAATTTATTTTGGGTCACAACAGAAACAGAAAGGAGAAAGTAGATGAGTAGATGGGTCACTTAAAATAGTGTCAAACTTATAGCTACCTCTTATTCCTTTTCAGAAACTTATGTTCCTCCTTGTAGAATAAATATCATGCAAATTCTACTTCTTGAAATGCTAATGTGGAAAAAATCTGAACAAAAAACGGTAGGTTATTTACCTTTTGATTCCCATATTTTAGATTGCTCTTACTGATATTGGATTATGTGGCAAGTTTTAGATCTGACTATGATTGTCATTTAAGTAGAACATTAATAGCTCTTAAATAATGTTTCTTTTGGAAAATTGTTAGATTCTGTCTCTCAAGAATCTACTAAGTCTGTCTCATCCTTTCACTATTGAGCCAGAATCTCAGTCCTATTAGCAGTTGTCCTATTTCCTCCAATCTTATGTTAGAAAGATCTGACATCCTTCTTTGCAAAGTATCTGTGACATTCCACATTCCAGATCGGCCCTATGACTCACCCAATCTCTCACCTTCCAATTTCTACATGTTAAGGGAAATTGAACTAGGTATGCTGTATACAAGGCAAGTAACTTAACCCTAGAACTATCTCTCTGGCCCCCTTCCACAAACACTTATTAGAGGCAGATTCTCATCTTCCAGACTACTTGTAGCCTTGTTCAAGCACTCTAAGAACAGCTGGGCTCTGGTATCAACCTTTTTGTGGACCAGGTGGACTATCTTCATGGGTGACTGCAGAATTTTCTATGGGTGTTCTTTCTCATGGAGATAGTAAATCTCCCTCAACTACTCCTACTCTTTAGAGGAGGGTCCAGACTCTGTTTCTTTTGCAGCCTTTATACCTTGCAAGAGCTGTTAAGGGAAGGGATGAGTTGCAACTACAAAGTGGAGCATGCAGCCTCAGGATTGGATGAATTTCAGGAGACCAAGACCATTAGGTTTTTAGTCATATGATCTGTCAGGCAAAAAGTAGTTTTTCATAGATTACATAAAAGATCTTTTGCCTGTAAATATATATCTTTAAAGCAAAATTCACCCTATTGAATGGTAGAAATGTATGTCTGTCAAAGGTCTAAATCCAAGATATTTAAAACACTCACAAAACCCAAATAAACATCAACAAATCAGAAGAAGAGCTGAATATATGTCTCCAAAGAAGACACAGATGTCAACAAGCATGTCAAAAAATACTCATTATTAGGCAAATGCAACAAATGCAATATTGACAAAATAACAATGAAATATGACTTCACAGGAGAATGGCCTTTATTAGAAAGGCCACGACAAGTGCTAGTGGGAATGTGGACCCTCCATTAACTTTTGGTAGAAACTTGTTCAGTCTTTATGGATAATAGTACAGAGATTTCTAAAAAAATGAACATTAAAATACTATGAAAGCAGCATTCCAATTTTAGCTATTTATCTGAAGAACACAAAATCCACTCATTTGAAAATATATCTATATTCCTGTTAAATGTAATATTAGTTACAGTTTTCACCATCTGAAAATAGCCCAAGTACCCAAAAATTGATGAATGGCTAAAGAAACTGTATATATAAATTCCATACACACACACACACACACACACACACACACACACACACACACGCACACACACAATGGAATTCTATTCATCTATGTAAAAATTAGATCTCTCATTTTACAACTACATGAATAGAACTAGAGAGGTTTCTGTTAAGGGCAGGGAGTCAGAGGGAAAAAGACAAAATCCAGATATTATTAGGTAAGCCTGTAATATAAGAAACAATGTAAGAGAATAGATAATGACCAATAAAAATAAACTCAGGGACTGAGGCCAGATCTGAGATTACATGAGTGTTAGGGGAGTAGAAGGGAAGTGTCTTATGGACTGTAGTGGACTCATGTACATGGGCACTTTAGCGTGAGAGTGTGTGGGAGCATCACTTTTGTAAACCAAAGTTATCTTGGTAAATTAAAAGTTTGGGAAAAATAGTTTTCATAGGACTAGCAATGAGATTTTAGAAATGCTTCTTACACCTCATTACAGGGAGCTGGTGGGGACTCATGTCTGGCCACAGCCCACACATAGCATAGGTTTTTAATAAGCACCACAACTTCATTGTGAGGTTCCTCCACATACCCCATTCTTTCCTCAGTGTATTTAGGACTTGTCCCTAGAGGTGGATGAAGTGGACAGAAGGCAGTGGTTTCTGACTTCAAATCACAGCTCCCTCCTCTACCTCTGTACTTAATTTTTTAATTTTATTTTTAATGTATTTTATGTCATTTGATTTATTGACTTGGGGGCCATGCCTGGTGAGGTTCTCTGGGGTTACGCTTGGACTCAGGGATTCCTGGTGGTGCTAAGTATCCAACCCAGCTTAATAGCTTGCAAGGCAAACACTCGACCTGCTATACTATGGCTCCAGCCCACTATTTCTGTACTTTTAACAGTTCTTCAAACTCTTTAACTCTCAGTTCTGCCACTGGAATAGGGCATTGTGATAGTGCTACACATTTTAAAAGGATGCTACAGAAGATAATTGGTTGCATAGAGAACCTAACCTATCAAAATTTCTATTATTATTATTACAGGTTTGACTGACTCAGGCCATGGCTTTTAGAAAAAAAATCAGCTCACAAGCCCCTCTTTTCTGAAGCCACCAAGATTTCTGTATGTTCAGAATTTATCACCTCCTCCTCAGGGCCTGCATTGCTCCTCTACCACACTTTTCCCTGTACTCTATAGCCACTGTTCCATAGTCATAGCTGACTTCTTCACTGGAGACTGGGAACTTATTTCCTCACATTTAGAGAATGCTTGCAGAGATAATTATATTTATGTTGAGAGGTTTTATGTCCAGCACTTCTATTTTAAAATTTAATTTAATGTATTCATCTTTAAAACAGGCCTTCTCTTTTTGTGACTCAAAAAATACAGCAAAATTCTCTTTTTTGAGGGGACCTCTTACTCTAGCAGCCCGGGGGGGGGGTGATGGTAGGGGATATGGGTTGCAGGAAGGAAACGGGGGTGGGAGGAGGACAAATTTGGTGATGGGTATTCCCCTGATTCAATGTTAATATGTATCTAAAATACTACTGTGAAAGATATGTAAGCCAATATGGTCAAAATAAAGATTAAAAAAAGACAGGAATATAAAATTAAAGCACAAGCGATTAAAAAATAAAATTTTTCCTTCTTTGCTTTTCTCCTCTTCAGAGGCGACAATGATACAATTTTTAAATTGTGTCTCCCTCCATAATTATTATTTATGTGTGTGTATGGGAAGATATGTGCAGTTCTATTTCCCTTTTGTTTCTTCATATTTGATTGTCAGTGTTGTTGATACGGCTATAGAGTCCAGATCCTGCAACCAGATGGTATGACTCTATCTCTCACCTCCCCTGTGATCTTTGGCAGGCTATTACTTTCTCTGTGCCTTGACTCTTTATCTGTAAAATGGGAGATAACACTGATATCCCATAGAATTTTTCTTGAGTACAGAGGATGGAGTTTGGATAGAGCAGACATGAAGATGTCAGCCACTGTTACCAGGCTGCTATTAGCTCAGAGCATGCCACAACCTAGGATAATCTGCCTCTTATTATTATAATCTGCCTCTGCTCATTATCTCTTGATCTCACAGTCAGGTGAGACAAAGGTTGTTATACAATTATACAAGCTTAGCCTTAGAGGACTAGATTCTGCTGCCTAGAAGTTCCTTGGCTAGTAAATGTCAGAGATGAGATAGAGGCTGAACCATCCATCTTAAAGCTGCCTTGTTTATAGCTTTTTCTTAGGACATATACTGTACATGGTAAGTGATGAATAAAAATCCGGGCTTTTTCTTCCTGATGCCTTTATTTTGTGTTTTGAAGATATTGCTTCCAACTAGGATCCCTGTGTTGAGAGCCAGGTTTGACTCCCTAGGGCCTTAGCTTCCATAGCTCCCACCTGACAGTCTCTCACAGGAATCTGCCTTCCAATTTTTTTCTGTTTATATTAGCATAAATGAAGGAGAGAAAAACCAGCATTTAAGTAGGATTTTATTAACCATTGACCTCAGCCATCTCCATTTATTTCTCCTGAGCTCTGCCCATTAGTTGTCAGGGCAACGTGGAGAGACTCCTAGCCTGTTACAACTTAACTGAGCTTAATTTTCCCCTGCTGCCCACTGGTGGGCATAGATGCCCTGAGTATTTGCTCCCAAAGAATTGTCAGACCTGGCCCTAGAAAAGTAAATTAGGAGAACAAGCTATGTTTGGGGCAGTGACAGATCACTGGACAGTCCTATACTTTCAGAGAGTAATGGCAGTGTTAAGTATGCTTTATGGGTCATTGCTGGAAATCATAAACTGCCATGACTGGATTTGAGGTTGTCCAGTCTTGTCTTGATTCTCAGCAATTCCTCTGCTCCGATTTCCTGATTTCACTCTTTTTTCCCCCATTCCCTCTCTTCTTGTTTCATGAAAGGAGTATAGTTTTTTGTATTAGCCCATTCCTTCCCCAAACATACTGTTTCCTTATCCAGGAAATGTTAATTTTTCTTTTTTTCTTTTTTTTTTTTTAATTTTGGGTCACACCCAGTTGCGCTCAGGGGTTACTCCTGACTGCGCTCAGAAATCACTCTTGACAGGCATGGGGGACCATATGGGTTGCTGGGATTTGAACCACCATCAGCCCTGAATTGGCTGTGTACAAGGCAAACACCCTCTGCGAGCTATCTTTCCAGCCTCAGAAATGTCCATTATTTTGCAAGTTGCCCTTCTTATCTCTATCATTTTATTATTTATTTGTCCATTTATTTATTTATTTTTGGTGTTTGGGTCACACTTGGCTGTACACTGGAGCCACTCCTGGCTCTAAGCTCAGAAATCGCTCCTGGCAGACTCAGGCACCATATGGGATGCCGGGATTCGAACCACCGTCCTTCTGCATCCAAGGCAAATGCTCTACCTCCATGATATCTCTTTGGCCCTCTTCCTATCATTTTTCCTAACTTGTGGAACATCTTCCTTTTTTAGTAGTTTAAATAGGGTCCTAACGTTTCCTAATAATTCCTCTCTCTTCTCAAATAGGGTCTTCAAATCTGCACAGGCTTTCTTTGGTCCTGGAGCTACCCTACTCTCTCCTGAAACACCCTTTAAAAAGCTGGCTCTTATAGGAGATGACAAGCATAAAATAGACATAGATCTTACACATGAGGTGCTCACAAGTAACACTGGAACAAAAGTATAATCAGTGACTATTTGGCACTTTGCTGCTGGGATGGAGTGAGAGTGCAGAACTGTAGTACAGATGAGGGTAAAAAAAGGTACAGGTCAATTAAAAAAGCAAAGAGAGCAGGTGAGTTTAATTAAACCTTGAAGACAAGTCACCAGAAACTTTTCTATTTATGTGTATTGCCAAGGTTAGGCAACTCCTTCTAGCAGTGCTCTAATATCTATTTTACTACCAGAAAATAGAGTTGTAATAAAATCGACTATGATTCCTTACATCTTTTCCAGATCCTGTGTCCAGTGACTTGTTGATGGCTGCAAATAGAACCTGGTGGAAAAATTTACGTCGTGGAAAAGAATGAATCACATTTTCTTGAGAACTCTTTATCCCATATATATCTTGGTCATCAAGGAAAAGAACATTTTTTCCTGGAAACTGGACAGATAGGTACTGATTCAAGTTTAAAGGGAGAAGAGAAAAAAAAAACCAGGAAATTTGTTCGTTGAGATCTTCTCAGTTGTAAGTGGTAGATATTTGATTCAATTTAAACAAAAAGAAGGATACAGTAACTCTGGCTATAAGGAGGACATAGCTAGAACAGGCGGTGAGATCTGTTTTTCTCAAATATATTTCTACAACTCTGTCTCTATCGTTATTTCTTTTCATTTCCATTTTAATTTTCATCTTTGTCTCTTTCCACTCTTATAAGGAGAGCAGTTCTTCACCCCTTCCAGTATCTAAATTCACTGACTGGATTTAATGAACTGACTCTTTGTATCTACCCCTAAATATCTACTTTTTTACAGGAGGTTGTATAAAGACTAATAACAAGAAGTTCTGTTCTAAAAAGGGGAAAGGTTTAGTTAGCAGGGAAAAAACGTGACTTTTTTTTTGTTGATAAAATTCCAGGCAACAGGAAGAGAATGGAAAGAAGTGAAATAGTCTGAAAAACCACAGGAAAGTGGAGATTTTTGGTATGTCTGACATATAGGTTCTTTCATGCATTTCCATACTCCAAGATGAAGCTTAATGCTATAGCTTCATCCTCTCTATTTTAATTATTTGTCCTCTATTTGACTGAAACTGATCTGAATGGGTACTAATGTACACTTTTGTCCCAAAGTCAATAACTTCCTCTCATTTTTCTGATCTTATTATTGTCCCACATGATGATTAGACTTCCTTCTGGAAGCTCTAGCCTTTCTCCTTAACTTCCACAGTAACACTACTGCACATATATATTTTTTACCTTCTTGAGACTTCCTTGGCCACAATTATGGTTGGACAGACACCTTTATCCTGGGCCTGCTTTTCTCTAACTTTTCCTTGGTTCCATATCTTCTTCTTATACTGAAACTATACAAATGACTTTCATATCTAAAATTATTGACCTCTTCTCTGAGTCTCTAGTTTTACCCTCTAGTAGTCAATTGTAATTTCTATAGAAATTTCATATTTACAAAGACTCAACCTGAACCAAATAGAAATTGTTTTCAAGATTCTTCCACAATGTTCTCGTCTTTGATGATAATTCACCATCATGAATTATCTGAGGAGCATTTTCTTTTTCATTTCCTTTCTAGGCCTCAATTTCAGGCTACACTAGTTTTCAGGGAAGACCCCTAAATAATTTTTTTTTAATCCAAGGACTCAAAAACTCCTAGTTTAATGCTATCATACTCAAACATACTTAATATAACTTTAATCCTTTTAAATGTTTTGAGGCTCATCTTATTAACTTTTTTTACATACCCTCAAAAATATGTACCCTGCAAAAATATGTACAACTGCAACTGGTGATCATTTATTGAGAATGTTGTTCAACTTTAAGAAAAATTTACTTATTTTTTAAATCTACTACAGAGATGACTATTTAGAATTTCTAATCTTATAGTGAATTTGTCTTATCACCTTTTTTGCTTTCTCTATTTTGTTGTTGTGCTATCAGAGATATAAATGACTATTATTTATTCTTAATAAATTGACTTATTTATGACCCTGTTTATCCATATTATATTATTTGTCCTAAAATATGCACTGTTGCTATTGTCTTTCTTTTTATTAGTGTAGATATGGAATACAGATATAATATCTGTTTAAATTAAAACTTCTTAAATTGCTGCCAACAGATAAGAACTGAGACCCTAGTGATAAACTCTTAAATCTATGGATAGCTAACCTATGACAAACTAGTTAGGCTCATAAAAACCAAAATAAAACAAAGAGAGCTTTTTTCAGCAGAAAGTGCTGGAAAAGGTAGATCTATATCTCACACCATACTAAAGTGGGTTAAAGTCCTAAAATTTAGAACTGAGAACAAAAAAATAAACTGAGGTCAACATAGGTAAAACTCTTCAGGAACTGAACATCAAAGAGGTCTTCAATGATCTTGTCCTATTGGCAAAGGTAATGTAAACAAAAAATAAGCTAGCAGGACGATATGAAAATTTTGTGCATGACAAAAGACAATAAGGCTAAAAGATATCCAACTTACTGAGAGAATGTATTTGTACATAAAAATTTAGAAAAAGGATTAAGACCCAAAATATATAAAATACTATGGAAGCTCAGATGCAATAATAACAAAAACCAGTACTTTAATCAAAAAATGGGGAAAATTATAAGGACATCCATGACATTTTTCAAAGAAACAGATTTAATACACTTGAAATTTATTTGGATCAACAAACCTTCACAAACAGCTAAAGCAATCCTTAGGAAAAATAAGATGGAAAGCATTACTTTCTCCAACTTCAAACTGTACTATCAAAAAAGTAGTCATTAAAACAGCATAGTATTTAAATATATAGACTCTTAGATCAATAGAATAGATATGAATATTCTGAGACTGACCCTCAGTTATTTATATATATATACACACACATATATATGTATATAATATATTTGATAAAGAGACAAGAAATATGATGTGGAGCAAGAAAAGTCTCTTCAACAAGTGGTATTGGGAAAACTATATGTATAGAAGTTAACTCAGACCTCTCTTTAACACCATGCACAAGAGTCAAATAAAAATTGATTAAAAAGCTTGATATCAGACCTGGAACCATAGTTACATAGAGAAAAATGTAGGCAGAACACTCTGTGACATTGACGTTAAAGGCATCTCAAAAATAAAACACAATTGGCCAAGAAAGTGGAAGCAAAGATAAATAGACTCCATTAAACTAAGAAGCCTCTGTACCTCAAAAAAATGGTGACTAAGATACAGACTACTCATAAAATGGGAGAAACTATCTACAGAATACTCTTGATAAGGTATTAATATAAGGCACTGGTAGAGCTTAGCAAGAAAAGAACACCTAGCCCCATCCAAAAAATGGAGAAGAAATGAATGAACATTATCTCAAAGAAGAAATACAGATGGTCAAAAGGCACATGAAAAAATGCTCCACATCACTAATCATCAGGAGATGCAAATCAAAACAACAATCTCACACTACAGAGACTGACATACATCACAAAGAACAAGAACAACCAGAACTGACATGAATGCAAGGAGAAAGGGAATTTCATTTGCTCTTGGTGGGAATGCAACTAGTCTAGTTCAGCCTTTTTGTAAAACAATATAGACATCCTCAGGAAACTAAAAATGCCCCCATATGACCCAGCAATACCACTCCTACGGATATACTTTAGGCACAGAAACACAATGTAGAAAAGCCCTCTGCATTACTATGTTTATTGCAGCATTATTCACAATAGTCAGAATCTGGAAATAACCTAAGTGCCAGAGAACAGATGAGTGACTAAAGAAATTGTGGTAAATCTACACAATGAAATACTATGCTGCTGTTAGGAAAATGAAATTATGAAATTTGCTTTATACATGAATGAATATGGAGAATATTGTGCTGAACAAAATGAGTCAGAGGGAGAGATATATACATAGAATGATTGCACTCATTTATGGGATTTAATAAGATAATATGGTAATAATATCCAGAGACAATAGAGATGAAGGCCCATCGAACCAGTCCATAATAGGAAGTTTGTCACAACAGAGAAGGGATCACTATGACAATAATAGTTGGAAGTAATCACTCTGGACAAGAATTGGGTGCTGAAAGAATGGAAGGAAGATAAAGAGATAGGCTGATATTCCTCAGTAACAATATTGCAAACGACAATGTCTAAAAGTGAATAAGAAGAGAAAAGAGAAAGAAGAAGAAGAGAAAGAGGATTAGGAGGAGGAAGAAGAAGAGGAAGAGGTGGGATGGAAATTGGGGACATTGTTGGCAGGAACTGTTCACTTACCCTCAGCTCTTCTCTCCTTATGAAGCAGATTATTGTTCTCTCTCAAGTTGCCAGTCAGTTCCCAAAATGAAAAAATAGACTCTCAGCCTGAGAAGAAACTAAAATTCTGTTCCTATCAATCTATTATCAATGAACTCCTATCCTCTAACTTCCTTCACTGGGTACCTGTGATTTCTACCACAGTCTGTTTCCGAGACGCCCCCACTCAAAGTTAGTTAGCACTCCTAACACGAGAGTGTTGGGAATTGTTTACAGACTCCAAATGGCCAAATCACAGATCAAAGTGGTATCCTGGAAACGCCCTCCTCACCCCCCCAACTATTTCTAAAACATAAAAGGGGCATATGTATCTACTTTGTGTATTTTAGATGTATTCCCTTAACATCTATAATTCCTTTTGAATAACCTCTTATATAGTGACAATTTTGCCCACTGGTTTATTTTTGTTTATTTGTTTGCTTCCCCTGTTTGATATTTGTTCAATAAGCAATGCTGGTAGAAGAATATCTCTGTATAGAAATCATGTTAGAACCAAGTTATGGGGAATGTTGGACTTGTTCCCTTGGCCCCCAGATGCACCAACAATATCTTGTGGCATTGTTTCTCTTTTGCATAGGCACATTAAAATGGGAAAATATTACATATGCAAACAAGTTCTTATCTAATAGAGAAGGGAAGACAAATTGTGCAATGAACATATACCCTGGACATTGGCATAATGATTTGTTTCAGGCCTCAGAAGAATGGACATAGCCTATACACCCCTAAATAATGGATGTGATCTATGGAAACAACCACAATTGTCTGTAACATTACCAGGATGCAAACCTCTACCAGGGAAGACCTTACCACTGCTCTGGCATTGACTTACTCCAAAGAGTGCCCTCAAAACCCAGACTACTTAGCAACAACCTGCATGCAGGGCCGGTCTCTCGGCATCTAATGGTGAGGTGAAACTAGAGGATGCTCCACATCAGCCTGATTTCTATGAAGGAAATGCACAGAATCCAGAATCTTTAAATACACGAACCTGACACCAACAACAGCTAAAGTGTGAAAAAGTTTCACTAGACCATGGAGAATGATTCAGGGGTTGGACAGACTGGTATGCCTGAAGCCTGAGTTGGTCTTATGCCAATAAAATTCTGGGGTGAGGCCTTCCTGTAATCAGGCCAAGGATTTTATTTTTCACTTTCCCTATATTTTGCTGGGCCTATGCAAACAACGGCGATTGCCACTTTCACACCTTTACTACTTTTTTTTTAACACTTACCTTTTAAGAAAGAAAAAAAAACCCAGCTTACTGAACTTAAAAAAAAATAACTGTAGTAGAATGTCTGTCTCGAATACAGGCAGGGGATGGGAAGGAGGGAGGGGGCACTGGGGATGGGAATGTTGCACTGGTGAAGGGGGGGTGTTCTGTTTGTGACTGAAACCCAATATAATCATCTTGGTATTCATGGTGCTTAAATAAAAAATTTAATAAAAATAGGGAAAAAGAAATGTGTACTAATGAAGAGTGTTGTACATTGTATGACTGAAACACAATCACAAACAACTTTGTATCTGTGGAAAAAAGCCCAACTGTATTATGAACAACCTTGCAATCAGGGTGTTTGAATAAAGCAATGCTTTAAATGAGGAGAAAAAAATGAATAGATCTTTCATAAAGAAAAATGTGTATGGCCTATAAGCACATGCAAAGTGCTCATTATTATTCAATATCATAAAGAAACCCAAACCCAAACAATGATGACAATTTCACACATGTGAAAAAGTGACCCTAACTCAATGCTGGTGAGAATAACACCTGTTACAGCTTCTATTGAAAACAATATGGAAGTTTCTCAAAAAAAAAAAAAAACCTGGAATAAAAAACTTCAATTTGACTTAGCTATTCTACTTTTAAACATATACAGTACCCCCAGGCAAAAAGCCCACTAATTTGAAGAGATATATGTGTACCTGTGTTCATTACAGCTCTTAATACAATAGCCAGGGTATGTTCAACAATAAATACATAGGTAAAAGCTTTGACACACACATATAACAAAATACTATAAAAAATAGTCATGTGGTTTGAAGCAACTTGAATTTAATTGGGGGTATCACACTGAGTGAAATAGAACAGAGGCAAAGGACAAATGCAAGATTATATCACTCTTCTGTGTTATATAGAGAAACAAATAAAAGTTATAAAAAACTTAAACTGATAACCATCTCCAGTGACTAGAGCACAGACCTGAGAATGTTAGGTAGGGGATAGAGAGCAGTGAGGGAAAGGTATATATTGTCAGGAAGTAACATGGGAAAATAAGTGAAAAATCTCAAGCACTGAGTGGTGCTAAAGGAAGTAACAGATGCACCAAAACCATAATTTCCAGTTAAATAATGGGGGCAGGTGGGAGGGAAGGAATATTGGACTGGAATGGATATAGATAGGGATGGGGTAATATATGACAACAATACCAGAAACTTTTACACTGTTGTAACCTTGTTACCTAAAGCATAATTTAAAAAATATGTTGAAAAATTTACCACCACTTATGATAATAATAATGTTCTATGTCTTTACTTAACAAGGCCAATATCAATTTGTGATATTGTACTATAATTCTCCAAATGCTATTTAAGTAAACTGAATAAAGAGTAAAAAAATTTTTTAAAACCTGTTTCTTTAAATGGATTTCTTATAAGTAGTTAGGTTTAGATCATTTTTTAAATCTTATTTGATGTTTGTGTGGGATTTTCAGCTCAATTATATATAATATTAAGTAATGACATGGTTAGACATAATGTATATACATTATATATAGTTATATATAAATATATGTAGTGACATGGTTAGATTTTCTCTCTGAATTTCACTGAATAATTTCTAGCTCTATTTATTTAAGTCCACATATGTTTTCTAATTTAATTTCTACATATAATCTACCACTAATAGATTTTAGCACCATTATTTTTAAAATCTTACATATTGAATATAGGTGTGAGAAAGAGATTCTTGTATTTTTGTGTTCCTAGGGTATATCCCTAGGAGTGGAATAGCTGGATCATATGGGAATTCAATTACCAGTTTTTTGAGGAATCTCCATATTGTTTCCCATAAAGGCTGGTCTAGATGGTACTCCCACCAGCAGTGAATAAGAGTCTCTCCACGTCCCTGCCAGCACTGATTGTTCTTATTCTTTGTGTTGATATTTGTGTGATTCCTTCCTCACACCTATATTCATTGCAGTATTATTTACAATAGCTAGACTCTGGAAACAACAAAGATGCCCTTCAATGGACAAGTGGCTAAAGAAACTGTGGTACATATACACAATGGAATATTATGCAGCCGTCAGGAGAGATGAAGTTATGAAATTTTCCTATATGTGGATGTACTTGGAATTTTTTATGTTGATTGCAATAAGTCAGAGGGAGAGAAATAGACATAGAATAATCTCACTCATCTATGGGTTTAAGAAAAATTAAAGACATTACTGTAATAAGGTCCAGAGACAATAGAGTAAGGGCTGGAAGGGCTGGAAGGACTGGCTCACAATTTGAAGCTCACCACAATGAGTGGTGAACGCTGTTAGGGAAATAACTAAACTAACAACTAGCATGACAATGTTAAAGAGAGAAGTAGAATGCCTGTTGTGAATACAGGCAGGGGTGTGGAGGAGGGGGGCATTTGTGGTGGAAATGTTGCACTGGTAGAAGGGGGGTATTCTGTTTATGATTGAAACCCAACTCCAAACATGCTTGTAATTATGGTGCTTAAATAATGATTTATATATAAAAAAGAACAAATTATTCTTTCAAGATAATAAAATAAAATCTTACATATTGCAAAATATTTTATTGTGGTATTTTAAAATATATACTATAGTTAATCTTTAGCCTTTTGAATATATGTGATACATTCAAACCATATTATTGTTTTACTGTTTCTCTAAACTAATTTTATTTTATCTCTAGGTCATTTCAATGGATTATTTCTCTCTTAATATTGTGAATCATGTTTTCTTCTTTGCTACTTTTCATTGGATTTTAGATGTTGTAAATTTTGTCTTGTTAGATATTAGATATTTTGTACATCTATAACTATTGTTAGGGTTTTCTCAAGATGCAGTGAAATAATTTGGAAACAATTTGGTGATTTTTGGTTTTAAAATTTGACAGACAAAAACGATCCACATTTGTAATTTTTCCCTACTAGAACATTCAGAAGATAATTCTGAATACCATACTAAATATTTCAGGAATGATAAAGTTTTCCAGTCTGACTGGTGCAGCCTTATAGTAGTCATTAGACTGTATCTTCTAATATTTTTGGAAGAATACCTGGCCTCAGGTCGTTTTCTCACAAGCATTAAGTGGTTAATACGTTTGTTAACTCATAGGTGGCTTTATTCAGATCTTTAGTATGCTCTCTTTTACTTTTCTATCTTCTATGATACTGCAAACTTTCATGATTGTGCTTTTATTTATTTCCAACTTTGTGTACCTACCTCATAGATTCCACCCATGGCCTCCTTTGTATTGGAACTTGGAAACCTCCATACTATAAGTTTGGGTACTCAAGGGTACTCTTATTTTTTTTCCTATTTCACAAATATTACTAACTTTTGTTGTTGACTATAAAAAGTCTTAGAAACTCTTATTTACCATATTTTACTCTGTCCTTTATGTAAGGTAAACTTGATAGTGACAATATTTCAACAAAAATTAGGTTTGGGTAAAAATTGCTTTAATTTTTATAAGTTTTTATTTTCTTTTGTTCTTATTCATATCATTTATTATTATCACCAATGTTATTACTCCTGGTGGTAATTTCTGAGTCCTCAGGGGACCAGATAGGATGTTGGGTATTGAACCTGGGTCTACCATGTGAAAGGATAACTCCATAGACATTGTACTATCATTCTGCTTCCTCTTATTTGGACAGTGGTGATTCCTCCTTGAATATGCCTTTATTGTCAATGTCATGGAGTGTTTTACCTACATGTTATTCTATATACCTTATGGTTGTGAGTCATATGTCAAGGTCTTTTATCCATTTGGATTTGACATTTGTGCATGGTGTTAGATATAGGTCCAAGTTCACTCTTTTGCATGTCATTGACCAGTTGTCCTAGCATCACTTGTTGAAGAGACTTTCCTTATTCCATTTTGCATTTTTGTCCCTTTATCAAAGATTAATTGATTTTGTGCCTGAGGAACATTTTCTGAGTATTCAAGTCTATTCCATCTGTGGAAAGGTCTGCCTTTATTCTAGTACTATGCTGTTAAAACATGCTTTTAGTGACTATTGCTTTGTAATACAATTTAAAGTTGGTAAAAGTGATGCCTCCCATCTTCTTTATCCACAGGGTTGCTTTAACTATTCTTGGGCATTTATTGTTCCAAATGAATTGCAGGTGTGTTTGATTCACTACTTTGAAGAATGTCATGGTTATCCTTAGAAGAATTGCATTAAATCTATACAATGCTTACAATGCTTTGGGGAGTATTGCCATTTTAATAATATTAATCCTTCCAATCCATGAACAGGGTATGTGTATCCATTTACTTGTGTCCTCTTTTATTTCTTGAAGCAGTGTTTTGTATAAGTCCTTCACCTCTTTAGTTGAGTCCAAAGTATTTGAGTTTCTCTTGCATTAATGTAAATCGAATTGTTTTATAATGTCAATTTCTTCTCTATCATTTTGTATATAAGGAGGCCATTGGTTTTTGCCTGTTAATTTTGTAGCCTGCCACTTTGTATATGAATCTATTGTTATTAAGTTTGTCTCTCTCCCTTTCTTTGTGAGTTTTGCTAGTGGTTTATATCTTGTTTATTTTTTCAAAGAACCAACTTTTGCTTTTGTTGATCTTTAGGATTGCTTTTTGGATTTACATTTCATTAATTTTTGCTCTAAACTTTGTTATTTCCCTCTACCTATCTATTTTTGGTTCATTTGTTGAGCACTTTCTGATTTTATAAGCTGTGTCCTTATTTTTGTAGGCCCATTCTTTCCTTCTTATGTGTGCTTACAAAGCTATGATTTTCCTCTTAGTTCTACTTTTGCTGTGTCCCACAAATTCTGATAACTTGTGTCTTCATTTGCATTTGTTTCCAGTAATTTTTTTTTTGGGTCACACCCGACAGTGCTCAGGGGTTACTCCTGGCTCCATGCTCAGAAATTGCTCCTGGCAGGTACCGGGGACCATTTGGGCCACCGGGATTTGAACCGATGACCTTTTGCATGAAAGGCAAACGCCTTATCTCCATGCTATCTCCCAGGCCCCTGTTTCCAGTAATTTTTTATTTTCTCTTTGATTTCATCTTTGACACACTGGTTTTTCAGTAGTGATCTGTTTAACTTCCACATTCAAAAGTATTTCCTCTGTGTCTGTTATAGTTTACTTCTAATTTCAGTGCATTGAGATCTGAGAAGGTAATATCTTTATAATTTTACCCTCTTGATTTTATGGAGATATGTTTTATGGGATAGCATGTAGTCTACCTGGAGAATAAAGAATAATGTGAATTCAGATTTCTTGGGGTGGATTACCATATATATATATATATATATATATATATTAGGCCACTTTTTTATTTCTCCTTTCAGTGCTAGTACATTATTGTTAGCTTTTCAGCCTGGTTGACTATCAACCAGTAACATGGTGGTGTTGAGGTCTCCCACTATTGTTAATATCTTCTTTCAGATTTATGAACTTTTGTATTAAATATTTTGTTTGTCCCTCATTGGCTATGTATATGTTTAGGACTTCATTTATTCTTGTTGTACATATCCCTTGAATATATGAAATATTTATTTTTGTCACTTATAACTTGTTTAAGTCCAAAGTTAGTGTCATCTGAAATTAATATGGACACACCAGCCTTTTTAATGAAGTTGTTTGCTTGAATGATTGTGCTCTAACCTTTGATTTTGAGTCTATGCTTGTTATGATGATTCAGATGTGTTTCTTGTAGGCAGCAAAACATTGGATTCAATGTTTTGATCCATTTTGTCACTCGGTGTCTCTTAACTGGTTTATTTAGTCCATTGACATTGAGAGATAATTTCACCAGATTCATTGCATTCTTTATGTAGGACTTTGGTGTGTCTTATGACCTTGAGGTTTGTGTGTGTGTGTGTGTGTGTGTGTGTGTGTGTTTTGTTTTTGGTGTGTGGCAGATCTGCTGAAAATCTTAAAGGATGCTTCTTTAAATGTAATTTCCTTTTTTAATCTTACTGCTTTCAGTATTCTATGCCTAGCTGTGGGATTCATTATTGTGACTAGAATGTGTCGTGGTGTGCTTTTCTTCAAGTATCTTCTAGCTGGTACTTTGGGGGCATGAAAGTTTTGACTTTGAAAGTTTCTCTGCAATGATGTCTTGACTATTAATTCTTCCTGGGTCTCTAAGTCTCTAATGATTCTTATGTTATTTCTGTTGAGTTTAGCAAAGACTTCTATTTTTTTTAAGACTTCTATTTTCTTTCTTTCTTTTTTTTTTTTTTTTTTTTTTTTTTTTTTTTTTTTTTTTTTGGTTTTTGGGTCACACCCGGCAGTGCTCAGGGGTTACTCCTGGCTCCATGCTCAGAAATTGCTCCTGGCAGGCATGGGGGACCATATGGGGCACTGGGATTCGAACCGATGACCTTTTGCATGAAAGGCAAACGCCTTACCTCCATGCTATCTCCTGGGCCCCAAGACTTCTATTTTCATCTTTCACATTCTTTGAAGATTTTTTCCATTGTCCGATCATTTACTGCAAAGTTCTTTTTCGATCTCTTCTATTGTATGTTCTTATGCATCTCATTGCTTTGAATCTCACTTTCAAGCTCACTGTTTCTGTCCTCAGCTACTTTACTCTGTTGGAGAGGCTTTCTAGTGAAGTTTTCATTTAGCCTACCATATTTTCAGCCCTGTTATTTTATTTTGGAGTTTTTCTTAATTTCTATTTTCGTATCCTCTTGATTCTTATTTGTTGTTCTTTCAGCTTGATCCATGCTTTCTTTGAGTTCTATGAGGATACTCCATATTTCTTCTCTAAATTACTTATCTGAGAGGCTAAATAAGTGGTTGGCACTTTTAGGGTTATCAAAGCTGTCATCTTCATTCTCTATGCATGGTGGAAAACTTTATTGTTCTTTCATTGTCAGGCTTGTAGTGAGGTGTTTTCTACATATTGTGCTGTTGTTCATTGATTGATAGATGTCTGCAGCTTGAAGTTAGGCAAAGTGGAGTGGCTGGACTCCATTCATTCTGCTCTTCATGAATGGAATCAGCTCATTCTATTGACATGCTGTTCAGGAGCTTTTCTGGGTAGGGTGGTTTGCAGCAGCAGCTTGGCAGTTCAGTGACTATATATTTATATTGACTATACTTTCTGACTATCATTTTCATAAGAAACTCATGCTCTTGAGGGAGCTCCTCCAAATCTGTATCCTTAGGATAATGTAATTTTTCTCTAATGATTTTGTATTATGGATTGACTTTTCATTTTTTGGAGGGAATTAGAAATTCTGATAATACTTGGTTTGTACTTATATGTCCATTTTAGGTTTCTACCATAGAATTAAGTTTGTAACTACCATATGTATATTAAGTAGTTTTAATATGCTTTTATAAGGAAGAGAGGGTATCAGTGCTTGATTCATCTGCCATCATATATCTAAGTTCTTTTTAGTGTTGGTGTCAGAGAGTATGCACATTCTCTTCTAATCATGGGATCATTTATATTTCTTGAAATTTGAAAAGTTTGAGTTGTTATATCAAACTACACTCTGAAGTATTCATTTCCATATGATAATCTCATCTAAGATGTTATTAATTTTGTATTGGGTTTTTTATTTTCTAATAAGAATGTATTAAAGTGGGGCCCAGGAGATAGCATGGAGGTAAGGTGTTTGCCTTTCATGCAAAAGGCCATCGGTTCGAATCCTGGTGCCCCATATGGTCCCCCATGCCTGCCAGGAGCAATTTCTGAGCATGGAGCCAGGAGTAACCCCTGAGCACTGCCGGGTGTGACCAAAAAAACCAAAAAAAAAAGAATGTATTAAGGTAACATTTATTTAAAACATTATATAAGTTTTGAAACATAATCCAAGTTATAGACAAAATGCCAGTGGAGTGCAGCTACTCTGCTTTGTTCAGTGCCACACACTCCTTCTAGTCAAGTAATGCCTCCCAGGACATAGAAAACAACACTCTACAATCATGACTATGGGGAAATAATGCAGGGCCCAACATGCTTATAGAACAAAGATGGTAGCACTGATGACCCACAAAATACCTACAACCTATTTACCTTCTAAGATAAGGAATTTAGAAAAGAAATATGGGAAATGTTCATAGAACTCAAAGTAAACATGGAACAATGGAGCATGCCACAAATAAGAATCAAGAAGATCTTAGAGTAGAAATAAGAAAACTTCACAGTCATAGAAATAATTACACTGAGAACCATCATAACAAAATGTGACTGAATGAGGGAAGTAAAAAGCTTGTCTAGAGTTCAGGCTGGTGTGGGATGGGGAGGAGGGACACCTGGGACATTGGTGATGGGAATGTTGCACTGATGAAGGGTCTTTTTTATATATAAAATGCTAAACAATAATAATAATAGTGATAAAGAAAACTTCAAACTAAAATAGCAGGGGTAACAACTTGGTAGGTGAAATAAAAACCTAACTAGAAAACCTCTCCAACAGAGTAACAGTTGCTGAGGACGGCAACATTGAGCTGGAAGACAAAATGCATAACAACTCCATACAATAGAAGAGGATGGAAAATAGCCTCAAAACAAATTATCAGACAATGGGAAAAGTCCTCAAAGAGTGGGAACAGACAAAAATAGAGTTTTTGATAAACTCAACAGAAACAACATAAGAATCATTGGTGTCTCAGAGACACAAGAAGAATCCCCCTTTGAAATTGCAATAATCCTAGACATCATTGAAGGGAAGCTCCCAGAGCTAAAGACTGCATGCAACCAAATACTGCATGCCAAAAGAGCACCCGCCAAAATAGATTTGAAGTAAAGCACCCCATAACATATTCTAGACACAATGACAACCCCCATACATAGGAATGAAATACTGAAAACAGCAAGATCAAAAAGGGAAATTACATTCAAAGGTACATCATTAAGATTTACTGCAGACTAGTCACAAGAAACACTCAAGGCCAGAAGGCAGTAGAGGGATATAGTGAGAAAACTCAATAAAATGAATGCATCACCAAGAGTTCTTCATTCAACAAATTACATTCAGGTTTGAAGGGAAGTTACACAGCTTCACGAATAAACATCTTAGGAACTTTAGACTCAAAACTAGCCTTGAAAGAAAAACTGAAAGCTCTACTTTCAAGAAATACCACAAGACACTTAATTTCTACCAATAGATGTCTCTGAATCCCATGACAATTATCTTTCTCAATGTCAATAGGTTAAATGCACCTGTTAAGAAACACAGAGTGATAAAATGCATTGAAAATGCTGAATCAATGTTTTGCTGCCTTCAAGAAACACATCTGAATGGTCATAACAAACATAGATTCAACTCCCTTAAAAAGGCTGATGCTGGGAGTCAGAGAGATAACATGGAGGTAGGGCATTTGTCTTACATGCAGAAAGATGGCGGGTCTAATCCTGGAATCCCATATGGTCCCCTGAATGTAGAGTCAGGAGTAACCCCTGAGTACTGCCGGGTGTGACTCCCACCTCCCACAAAAAAAGGGCTGGTGTGGCCATACTAATTCAGATGACAGACTTTAGACTTAAAAATGTTTTAAGGGACCAGGATGGACATTTCCTAGTAATTAAGGTATATGTACAACAGGAAGAAATCACACTCCTAAACATATATGCACCCAATGAGAGACCAGAAAAATATTTAAAACTACTACTGAATAAATTCTAGGCACTTCATCAATGATATACACCTTGTTAATATATGTAGTGATCCACTCTTTTTGGGGAGCATGCCTACACCTGGTGATGTGAGGGATTTAGTTTGGATCCCTATGTATGGCAGGTATGCACTCTAATCCTTTCATCTATCTCCCTGGTTCTCTTTTGCTGCACATGTTTAAAAAAAGGATAGTAAAAACTATTAATTTAATACATATGGTTGGCATGGAGTACAATGCAGGAATTAGACAATGTCAGTGTCTTCACTCTTATTCACTGAACTCAGTAGTTCTCTAAACTTGAACCTCTTTTGCCAACAGTATAAAGTGAATTCACCTGCCTTTCAGGGTATTTTCCTTTGAAGGGCCACTCAAGCATTGCCAGTTGACTAATCTTTTTTTTAAATTCATGACTAAAGGAGATCTGTAGTGTTCACAACACCGTTTTCTATACAGATGAATTTCTTAGAAGAATGTTTCTATAGAAAGGATGCTAATTCTTCTAGATCATGCATCAAAAAACATATAGAAGAGGAAAAACATCTTTACAGAAAATTCAGACATGACTCTTTCCAGCTAACTGTGCTTTATAGAAGAGACCTCTGGTTTAGTTTGAAACATGTCATTTATTTTCTTGTTCAAAAATGGTCTGCTCAGCCTCCAAGTAACACTGTACCTCTTTTTGTTGTTTAAAATAATTCCTTTATTGTCCTTTCTTTTCATTGGAAAATGGATTCTTTTCCCTCCAGATTTTGAAGGAAAATGCTTGGGTGGGGCAGTGATGTGGGGCTTCGGTTGAGAGGTTGTAAGAATTCCAGAGAAGAGCATGAGTTGGATTCAATCATATATTGATTTTCAGCCCAGTAAATTGAGCTTGCTTCATAGCAAGGGTAACAAGTGTGCTGTGCTTTTCAGAAAGAGATGTGATCAGCTTTTAAACAATAAAGAGGAGCACTGCTGGGCAGAGTGATTCGATTTAAATCTGTACAAAAGCCAGTGGTGAGTTTAAAATAAACAAAGCAACATTAAAAGCCACCACTGCACCTAGAAACTGATGTCAACTATAAAACAGATATGGGAATTCACACCGTCCAAGGTGAAGTTTTAAAGAAATTGAATTCCTTTGAGGCTAACAGGTGAGATTTAGCTGAACCATCTTAGTGGCTATGCATTTAGTCATTCTTTCTCCAGGCTGTTTGAAAGAATTCAGTACCCCCATAGGCCCTCTAATAGGCGGGTATGGGACTTTGTGGACAGGAAATATATTATTTTAGAAAAAGGGTGGGCTTTGGAACCAGAATGTACAAGTTTGGATTCCTCTTGACTGGATTCCTCTTTTTCTGACTCTGCCTTTCTTCTTATGCTCTAGGGACTCTTTATCAGTTTCCTCTTTTGAGATTCCAATACTGTACATCTCAGTTAACACCTTACCCTGGAGACTGGGGAGATAGTAAGAGGATGAAGATGCTTATCTTGTGTGTACTGATGCCAGCTCATCACAAACACCATAAGAATGACCCCTAAATAGAGATATATAGATATATAGAGATGGAATATAGATATATAGAGATGGGAATAGCCCCTAAACACTGCAGGGGTCCCAAATCCTTCTGTTCCTAAAATACACACACACACACACACACACACACACCACACCACACCACACCACAAAACACAAACTTCACGCTTTCTGAGGAGAACTAAACTCATAGTCCCTATTATTTCTTTGGCAATTTCTGCTGCTGCTGCTCTCTGGAGAACCTGGACTTGTCTCTATCTCTGGGTTTATGGGGCCCATGTTGTGTTTGCCCTGTTCTATTTGATGATAGAGAGTTTGAAACTTTATATATGTGTGACTCTAAGATGACCTGGAATCATCATACCAAAATGTAGTAGATGCCAAGTAGACCAGTTAGAGGGTAGGAGGAAATGGTCCAAGGTTCATTTCTCCTAAGGCCAACCTGATCCGTGAGACAGAGCCTTTCTTAAGCCCTGCACAGTGCCATTTGGGGGGGGGGGGGTTGGCCACACCCAGTGACGCTCAGAGGTTACTCCTGGCTATGCGCTCAGAAGTCGCTCCTGCTTGGGGGACCATATGGGAAACCGGGGGATCGAACCACGGTCCGTCCTAGTCTAGCGCAGGCAAGGCAGGCACCTTACCTCCAGCGCCACCGCCCGGTCCCACACGGTGCCATTTTTATGTGATTAGATAGGATTTTGAGTCCTAATTTATTTTCTCTTTTTCCTTCTTGTATTTTCTCTGCTTCTTCTTTTCTCTTTTTCTATTCTCAATAGCTCTGTGCTCATGACCTTAGGTAGCTGTAGGATAGAGTAAAAAGTAAATGTACCCAGCAAAACAATTCTTTCCTAAAATTTTGATCTAGAAAGCTAATTTCTTTTTAATTAAGGTATGATGGATTTATAATAGTATTGATATTAATGTTTTAGGCACTCATAGTTACTGTACCATACTATTGTGCCAATATCCCTCTACTTCCAGCTCCTCTTCTCCCCTTTCCCTGACTCCTACCCCCAATATTTTTCAGCTTTGGATATCGGTTATATGGTAAGAAACCTAGGATCTGTTTTCATGTTTTCTTGTCTAATTTCTTACTTCATTTTTTTTTTTTTGTTTTTGGGCCACACCCAGTGACGCTCAGGGGTTACTCCTGGCTATGCACTCAGAAGTCGCTCCTGGCTTGGGGGACCATATGGGAACTGGCGAATCGAACCGCGATCCATCCTAGGCAAGTGCAGGCACCTTCCCTCCAGTGCCACCACCCAACCCCCACTTCATTTTTCTTTTTGAGATGTTGGTATTCAAATCCAGGGCTTTACTCATGCAAAGCAAATACTAGATACCTGAGACACCTTCTTGCCCTCTGTTCTTTTTCTATTCTTTTTTCTGGACTGGACCCACAGAGACATGGAGACACCAGAGATAGTTAAAAATAGAAAGTTTATTAGAACTTAATGCTAAGGACTCTCATGCTAAAGAGACAACGAGAGCCCTGAGCAATCTTTTAGTATGAATTTTATATTTTTCTTACACAAAGGAAGGTGGGAGAGATGAGGCCACATTTCGATCTGTATGGTGGGGTTATAGAAAATGAAAATAAGGTTAGAGTACCAGAAACATCCTGGTGAGCTTTTGGACACATTCAGTATATGAGGTTGCCTTCCCTATTCTCATGCACTTGAGGGTATTTGTCTTGTGGTAGATCCGTTTTCCTAGGATAATTGCTCCTGTAGTGTTTTTCTTTATTTTCTTTTTCAGCTCCTCTGGGAGGTGTTCATTTGAAATTAACCCTTTGTTGTCATATTCTGCCCTCCCCTCTAAACTTTCAGTGGTTGAGTTATGCTGCTTCTGAATATACACAAAAAATAAGCAATGCATGGTAGTTAGGATATTCTGACAGATTTGTGACATACATATATCACATTCACCCTAACTCCAGGCAGCTCTAATTTTGGCTTCCAGCTAGGAGTCTGACTTCATTCCAAATTTGTGGGGGGGGGGGCTATATTGTTTCACACTTTATATATCACATTTGAGTGATGTTATACACTATATGTTTTTCTTCTGACCTGCTTCTCCTAGCATAACATCCTTCATTTCAATTCAGGTCCTAATGAATTGCAATATTTCATCTATTCTTATAGCTGGATAGTATTATATTGTACATATACATCATAAATTCTCTACAAGTTTTGGTTATGCTCTTGGCTATCATAAATAGCAATATAGTTAACACGTAAATACAGAATATTTTCAGCTAATTGTTTTGAATTTTTGGGATAGATGCTAAGGAATGAAATCACTGTCATAAGGAAGCTCTATTATTACTTTTTTTAAACTTTAGTTGACCATAATACATTTGTTTCCTTTTTGATGACCTAAGTGAGAGCAAAGTTATTTAAAAAAAGAAAAAAGAAATAGAAAAAAGTTTTAAAAATAAAGAAAGAAAAATAAAAAGTACAGTAGCAAGTACATTTGTGAAGATTATTTTATCTCTAATGGAGTCATTAATACAATGGCAGAAGGATTACTAAGTTCTAATTGTTAATTGTCCATTCTGTTAACTTGATATATTCCTATAGGCATGAGAGCATCAAATAAATGAAATTGTCCAGAAATTCAAAGCACTATAACTGATATTGTGGCTTTTAGGGCATGTTCTCAGCTGCCAAACTTCCCGGAAGAAGGACGATCTAATGATGGGGTGGTGGGAGGATGCCTGCACTCTCTCCAAGAAGTTATCTCCTAGAGATAGCCCAAATACCAGTGTATCTGAAGAGTGGGCAGATTAGAGTTCCTTAAGGGAACCATAGAGGGGAGAAGAGGCATGGATATTGGCAAAATGATGATTCCAGGTGATGGATGCAGGAGGCCTGGTTTCGTCAGGGTGGTGGCTTGACCTGCCCTCTCCTCCTGAGATGGACAGCTTTTTGTTGCTTTGTCAGTGTATTCACGATTTTTCACGGTTTGCTTTGCATCTTGTTAGAGAAATGTGAGTCTGTGGAGCTGGCCAAGTTCGAACATAGCCTATTTTTACCTTTAAAAGAAGTTTACTTTTTTCTATAAAGACTTAACCAATCCCAGGAGCTGTGATTGAAGGTTCCATTTTCAACACATCCCAGCCAAGATGACTTCTTTCCAGTTGGGGATAGTCTATACTTATTGAAGTGAAGTATTTCTCCTTGTTGTTTTAATTTTCATTTCCCTGATAATCGGAAATTCTTTTTCATATACTTATTGTTCTTTCTTTGAGGAAGCATCTGTTCAGCTTTTCTCCCATTTTTATGCTGTTTGCTTTATTGTTGTTTAGTTTTGTGTTTCATATATTTTGATTTTTAGTCTTTTGTCCAGTGTATAATGTGTGATTATTTTCTACCATTCAGCAGATGCCTTTTTTTTTTACTTAAGTCATTGTTTCTTTTGCAGTGCAGAACTTTTTAGTTTGATATATTCTCATTTGTTTATTTTTGTTTATTTATTTTTGCCCATTAAGTCAAATAATTAAAGATATCTCTGCAATCACTATTATGGAGAGTTATGCCTGCTTTTCCTCTATACATTTTATGGATTTTGAATGTAATAATGAGGAATTTCATACATTTAAAATAGCTTCTGTGAATGGGTCAGATATGCATCTAGTTCCATCTTTTTGCACATGACTAACTAGTTTTCCTAAAATGTATGTTTATGACAGGTATCTATATATGTAGATATTTTAATTTGCTTATGCCTGTGTGGGTGTGAGTTACTGGGCTTTCAGGTCAAATTTGGTTTTATAGCAAAACCCAACCTAATTAGCTAATCTGGTTGAAAAGTTAGAATTGAAGGTAAGTTGTAAAAAATAGTTTATGAATTACTTGTGCACTGAACTGAGTTTAATGTCTGCTTGAATGGTATTTGCTATCCATGTAGGTTTTACTTTCTTTAGCTATAATAGAATCATTGGTTCTAAGTCCCATTTTGTAAGCATAGTGTCCTGCCTACCAAAGATAATATAGCCAAGATATCAGTAATCAGTTTTCCCCTGAGACCTTCATTTCCCCAACATCTTTCTTCCAGATTATTTTTCTTTTATGTGTACTTGTGTACTTCTGTTTGCCTTAACTCCATCCACCTGAGTTTTATTTGGGGGTCCTTGCTTGTTTGGTTACTTTTTGCATTCCCATAATGAAAGGCACATAGTAGGTGCTCAATATTCATTGACTTAATAAACAATGATGGTTGATAAGTAAAAACCATAACTGATTGGTTTAAAGCTGTTCTGAGGAAAGCCAGGAGAGTGCTGTAAGATTTGAATGTTCTATGGTGCTGGTGTGAGCTTGGGGTGTTCTATCTCTCTGATTTTCATTCACTAAAAATGCATTAGAATCCTCAGCCAAAGAGAGACAACACAACAAGGTACAGGAAAAGCTGAAAGGGGTATCAAAAGTCATGATGGTCATGAGGAATAATTCCTGAATGATGCTCTAGGAGCAGCTCCAGAGCATAATCAGTGTGTACCCTCCATGCCCTTTAAAAAATAGTTACCATGCTTGTAAGTTTGAATGTTAGCTCAGGGTAGCATCGGAAACAAGTGAGGCTGCTTACATTCCAGATCCATAAAGAGTTGCCATCTCTGACTTATGTTATTAGAAAACCTTTCTCCATCTTGCAGAATAAATCCCCAGTGATCCCAGGTTAGAACATAGATCATTGCTCGGGTCTCAGAGAACCTTGTTTCTGTGACTTTAAGCAAGAATTTTGCTTATCTTCCCTTAGTTTCTCTTCTCTCAAATGTAGACTAAGATATATGCTACTGCTACTGCTATTCCTGCTAAAACCATGGTGGTGGGATCTGGGGCAGCCTCTTTTTTATGTGAACATAGGTTCAACATGCTTTTATTAAAGTCTGTCTTTGTGTAAAAATAGGGGTGTGGCAAACAAGCTCTGAGCTGCCCAATTCTTTAACTTTACTCGATTCTGATGAAACTGAAGCTTGAAATCATCTTTCTTCCAGTTTTCCATCCACAAGCTTCCACTGGCACAGTCCCAGACAGACTTCTGGCTGGAATCATAAATCAGGGTGACTGAACCTTCTGGGGAAATAAGCACAGAATCAACATTCATATTTGCATATAATAATATCTATTTGCATAGTGTTCTCACATTCATTTTCTTGCAGTGGGAGGGGGCTTGTTTGGGCAGAGGAGAATTTCCCTCCCCGCCTGCCTTTTGTGGGGTTTAGTGTCCACTCGAATGTGCAGTGCCCTCTCCGAGTTGCTCTGGCCTTTGCTCTCATGCTATTTATTGATCAGGGTGGGCAAAAGTGTAGAGGGGAGGAAAGGCAGTGCTGGTGGGGGCAGGGATGTGGTGAGGAGGACTCAGAACAGGCAGGGTGGGGGTGCTCAGGAGGGAAGCCCATTATAGCTGCACTGGTTGAAACTCACTGGAGCTTTAGCCCCAAGGGAGAGGCACAGGATCTGCCAGGCAGAATGAAACTCCACCTCTGGCATAATTATTTCCTTCCTTCAGTTATTTGTCATGAAAGATCTCAGCAGGTCATTATCGTGTTACCACTTAGCCATCAATTAACGGAAGTCTACTCCATTGGGTCATTTCTCATAAATCAATCTCCCTGTTGCCCTCGTTATTTGGTTGTTTTCTTTTAACAGCCTCTCCTGCACTGTAATTTATGGAGTTCTATCACCCAAGGGCGAGCACTACTCTTGCTTGGAATCCAGGGAAAGCTTTTGGTGGAATTTTAAATTATCCCTGAAAGAAAATAGCACAAGCAAGGAATATTTGTTAGATTATATCTTTCTGAGTTAAACATTTTCTCCTCCGGCTTCATTTCACAATGCAAGGGGCAGACAGTGCTGAGTGGGTTCTTGTATTGGACATGGTTTGCCATTACCAACTTGAATCTCACTGTGTTGTTTCTTCATATTTATTACCACTTAAGGTTCATTTACATTCTACTCTGTCCACAGTGATCAGAGCAACACCTCCCAAATTAGCATCATTTGCAAGTTTCATTAACGTGCTGTTTACTCTCCCTCTTTCAGATCATTAATAAAGATGACCCTCCCCTGCACTCTCCCCCCAACTCCAAACATTTTCATTTGTCATTGCCCTTTGTTTTCAGACTTAATGCGAGTTTTAAATTTATGTGGCATCACTTCTTACTAAGTCAATTTGAATTAATTTCGAGTGTAACACACTATACCACTATATTAAATGCTTTTCTTATAGTTGCATGCATTCTATCAATAAGATTTCCATCCCCTTTCTATTTAGTATTCAAATTGAACATTCTCAATTCAGCTTGGCATTTTAGTTTTTAAAAAGTCACTGTATCCTCTGTACTGTCTAGGGACTTTCTCCTAATTTTTCGGTTATTTTGAAATGATTGATGTTATGAAAGAAAGGATTTGGGAGCTATTTATGGAGATCGATAACTTTCATCTTTCTTCCCACATCTGCTATTGTGGCCGAGTAAGTCATTTTGGTAAAATCCCTTCACATTCCAAGATGCAGGATATCTGGACCTCATAATTTGAAGGCTGAAACTACCTGAGTATTCATCTTTTTGCTTAGCTTGTACACAAATTTTGTTGTTTTAAATGCTTGGCATATCATGAGTTACATTTTTAGCTAATTAAATGAATTCAAATAAATTAATCTCTCAATGCTTCCCCTTAATCTGCATCATTTTAACATTATGTAAAATGTTGCAAAATTTGATTTGTTCAAAAATATTGCTAAAAGAATCAAGAGAGTCAATGGGGAGATAGATGTATTATTATCATTTGCTCATCCTTTACACAAATATTTATTAATTTATGACATAGTAAATATATTTATATCTTTATTTTTCCCTATATATTTTGAGAAATAGTGAACAAATATATTGGCATGTAATGTGTCATCAGATTGTGATAATGATGTGAATAAAATAAAGATGGGTAAATAAAGGCACCAATAAGCTACATACTGAGAGACTATATATATGTATATATATGTTTTGATTTTGGGCTACACCTAGTGATGTTCAGGGGTTCCTCCTGGCTCTGCACTCAAAGATCACTCCTGGCTTGGGGAACCATATGGTTTTTTTGTGGGGGGTCGCACCCGTAGCGCTCAAGGGTTTCTCTTGGCTCTAGGCTCAGGAATTGCTCCTAGCAGGCTTGGGGGACAATATGGGATGTATCACAACCCACTCAGGAAAAGCAGACACCAGAAGCACCCCTTAGCCTTCCTGGTGTACTGCACTCCTGAGAAGGAATTATTTTGTCAAAAAGGCCTGCCTAAGAGAAGTCAAACAGTTGACCCTTTTGCGTGGATTGTTTGGCATTTTAATTCTACGTGGTTGTGAATATATCTCTCTTAATTTTTGACCATTAGAAATCAGGCCTCAGTATTTCTCTTTCTAACAAAGGAGGACAATATCAGACTCCCACCAAAAATTCTTTCACTGACCAGTTCTCTCTGATCTGTGCCACCCTGGTACCAAGATCAGTTTTTCCCAAAACTCAGCTCAGGATGAAAGCAATTTTCAGTTTTCCCTCTAAACTCTAAAACATTTTCTCTCTTCCCTGATAATTACTATTCTGCTTATTCAAAGAATTTCTCACTTCTCTGAAAAGTACCTAGTTCCCTTTGCTTTACCCAAAACAAACCTACCCACAACAAACTGCTTTTTTAATATGTAAATTTTAGCTAGCTTTTTCCATTGTGCTTCTTCAACCAGACCCATTTTCTTTGATTCCCCAAGAAAATTACTCTGCATTCCAGAGTTACTTTATAAGTCTCTCAGCTGAATCAATATATTTGTCCTCATCTCTATAGATGTGGGTCCCCATACTTCGCGTGTGGTATTTCATTTTTTCTACAATAATATTTCCATTTCTTCGGTCTACTCGTGTCCCACTCTCTCCCCGTGGAAAGGTTCTTGAAACCCACGAAGAAGGAACTGTCTAAAGACGCTAGCCATTGGCAACAGGGATGCCGTGATTTGAACTACCATCCTTATGCATGCAAGGCAAATGCCTTCCTCCATGCTATCTCTTAGACTCAGGTGGGGAACTATATGGAATGCCGGGGGATTGAACCACGGTCTGTCCTGGGTTAGTCACATATAAGGCAAATGCCCTACTGCTGCGCCATCGTTCTGGCCCCTCAGTGGCTATATTTCAAAGCTCTGAATCTTATATTTGAGAAGAAATACATTTCCTCAGAGTTCTATCTGAAGAGATAATGATAAATTTAGAGTTTTACTAAAACAGGTGATTTGGGCAGGCCTTATTGGTAAACCATCTTGTATGCATTGATAGATGAGTTCACATTAGATATGAGTTTTACTTTCATTTCTTATAGGGTCCTCCTAATTCAGATGTCTTTGATAAGACCTAAGGGTTATGCTTAGATCTTATCAAAGTATTATCTTTTAAAAGGATAATTAGGAGCATTATAATTCTTTTTTTGGTAATATATTTATTAAAGCACTATGGTTACAAACATGTTTGTAGCTGAATTTCAGTCATAAAGAGAACACGCCCCTTCACCAGTGCAACATTCTCACCACCAATGACCACATTTCCCTCCTCCTCCATTCCTTGCCTACATTTGAGACAAGCTATTCTACTTCTCTCACTCATTACCATTGTCATGATAGTTATTAGTGTAGTTATTTCTCTAACTAAACTCACCACTCTTTGTGGTAAGCTTATATCATGGGCCAGTTCTTCCAGTCCTCTGAGTATTATTGCAATGCCTTTTATTTTTCTTAAAACCCATAGATGAATAATGTGGTAGGTGTGAGCCCGGGAGATAGCATGGAGGTAAGGCGTTTGCCTTTCATGCAAAAGGTCATCGGTTCAAATCCTGGTGCCCCATATTGTCCCCCGTGCCTGCCAGGAGCAATTTCTGAGCATGGAGCCAGGAGTAACCCCTGAGCACTGCCGGGTGTGACCCAAAAACCAAAAAAAAAAAAAAAAAAAAAACAAAAAAAAAAAAACCAAAAA
>PVKC010002453.1:0-43398 GCA_004027635.1 Crocidura indochinensis
TTCGAACTGATGACCTTTTGCATGAAAGGCAAACGCCTTACCTCCATGCTATCTCCCAGGCCCCGGATTACTTAACAATTTTAAAATTAAAAAAGAAATTAATACAATTAATTAATAAAATTACTAAAAGAAGTATAAAATTAATATTGACATGTAAATTATGATGACAAAATAATTTTTTTTCAAACAGAGTGAGGGTTTATGTACTACTTTGGATATTGTATCCTGTAAATAATGATGAAGGCAACCTTCAGTGCTTGTTACTATGCCATCTTTCCTTTAACACTTTCTTTTTGCTTCTATCATGCATTGTCTCCTAATTTTCCTAACCCTATTAGTCTTTTTTATTTTTTTAGGAATCTTTTCTTCTCATTCATTCAAACCCAACAAATTTCTAGGTTCTGTCATAGGTATTCATCTCAACCCATAAGTTTCCCAGTGCAATCTCTTTAGCTCTAATTGCTTAAATTATCAGCTGCCTTTGACAACTCTGAAAACTATATCTTGACCATATATTTTCTTGATACAATGTTTTTTCAACTCACTGCCAAATATTTTTCTTGTACCGGGCTTAAACATCTCCAATTCATTTGTCAGGAATAGGACACATTTATTTTACTTGCCTCTTGATAATTCCAGGAAAAGTAGAAATTATCCTTAATATATCCTCCTTTTCACTCTTTGACTATCCAGACATTAAGATTGACAAATCTTTCTTCTAAATTGTTCTTGTATTATCCACTTACCTGTTTCCACAGTATTACAAAGATTACAAGGTCATTGTCACCTCTCACCATGATAGCTTTGATAGTGGACTTACACATTGTCAACAGAAGGTTTTTTTTTTCCTAGAATGTAAATTGGATCAGCTCACTAATTAGCTTAACCTCACTGATTAACTTCCATTGTCTTCACTTATAAAATTCATGTAAGCAGGTTTCTATCTTCAGAGATTCTTCTCTCAGTCACTGTGACCTCATTCAAGTTATTTTAACTGTTTCAAGTGTTCTCAGACATCAAAAAATTGATTACTCTTTCTATTCTGTACATTCCAAGACAAGTGTTGTTTCCTCTTAAAATAACTGGGAACGGAGGTGGAGGGAGGACAACTTGGTGATGGGAATTCCCCTGATTCAATGTTTATTTGTAAACGGAATATTACTGTGAATATCATGTAAACCACTATGATCAAAATTAAAAAAAATAAATAAAGAATAAAAAAATGAAAAGAAAAACTTTCAAAAAAAAAAAACTGGTTTTCAACTTTAAGTTGAGTGTTCTATTTCACAGTAGAGCCCCAAGTGATCATTGTAGTTCCTTACGGGCAAAACAAAAGCTGCATTTCAGTCTTCATTGTATTTCTAGGACCTTACACAATATTATTGTAGAGTTAGACACTAATAAATATATTGTTCAATGAATGAATATATGTATGAAACGCTTTTTCCTCTACAAGAATTTCCCTACATCACGAATTATGATTGCTTTGTCATAGTTTACAGTATCAAGTGTTTTATCTTGACTTATTTTATTCCTAGAGAACTTTTCAGATGCTTTATTATTTATAAACACATTAATGATTTATATCAGAATATGTTGTACTATAAAGAACAATACATTCTAAATGAAATCTGCTATTCATATTTTTTTTTTCAGGAGGAGTATGGTGGGAAGGTTTCTATCCTTAGGAAGCAAATGTGGGTGAGACGTAAACTAAAAGTTCACCTTCTTGTGAAGAAATACAGAATTTGGGGGCAAATACACAATTATCCTTTCTATTTTAAAGCCACATAGCAAGAAAGATAATAATTTTGTTCTCTTTGTTCTGAGATTCAAGGAACGATGTGTAGAGCAGATAATCTTTGATACTAAAGGAAAAGATACACAAAAAATGATCAAAGTCAAGGCACTTCATGAAAACAAAATAAGAATAAAACCTTGATCTCTGAAGACTTAAGCAAAGGCCTTGTCAAATTCCCTAGCAACACAACCTTCCCTTCAAGTTATTATCAACAGCAGAGACTGCCTCCTGGCTTGGACTTTACATAAAGATGAGAGGCAACTGGATATTGTGGCTCCATGCTGACCCAAGGCAGAGCTGACAGCAGCAGGTAATAAGCACCTGGATGGGGCGCCCCACAGGCCATCAGGGGTTCTAATCAGCTTCTCTTAGCTAGCAGATTTCAAACAGTGGGGATGTTCCAAATGTGTCAGAGCATATTTTTCAAACATCACTGCAGATTCATTCATGATGTCTTGTCTTTTTTTAGACCTTGACAATAAAGGGACATTTTTAACCAAGGAAGGAAAAGGGAAACCAGTGCAGGCTGATGTTTTCTGACATGCTAGGATCCACAGATATGTTAACCTAGTTCTTTGAGATCTTTGGGGCTGTGTTATCTGTGACACCTTGTTATTTTCTTTGCCACAATGTCAATAATCAGTCTAAACGTAGAGTATCCAAGCTACACATTCCTGTTGATGTGCTCTGGATTTCTACTGAATTTAAGGCCTACTGAATTTACTTAAATTCTACTGAATTTACTTAAATTCTACTGAATTTAAGTCCTAGTAGCCTTAGGACTCTGAACGTTGTTCCAGGTGTGTGATAGAATATAAATACCTCAAACATGAGTATTATACATACCTCAAGAGTCAGTATCTGCTTTTTGCTTTATAATGCTCCATGGACAGTAAAGACTTAACATGCAGCATATATACATATAGTTCAAAGGGCAAAGATTTCTTATGCATTTTGTGACTGGATATTGGAAATTGTAGTTTTGCTAGGGAAATATTGCAGGTATTGACCTGAGGAGTTGAAATGAATTCCACTGCATTTCATTTACTTCATGTGCAGCATAAAGTGATGCCCAAAATTCCTAAGACTGCTCTAAAAAATCAAAGCAAACTTGGTGTCTACAACAACAGTAAATTGTTTTTCTACTATTCTGGACACTAGAAGTCCAAAATCAGTTTTATTAAGTCAATTGCAAGATGTCAATGAGTTTAAACTCTGAGACATCTCTAGGGAGGAGAATTTTCTTTGCTTCTTCCAATTTTGGGTGGCTACTAACATGTCTTGGTTTATAACTGTACCGTTCCTATTTCTGCCTGAATGATCACATTGACATCTCTTTTTCTATCAACATTCTCCTTTGCCACCACCTATAGAATCATTTTCATTGCATTCTGGATTATCTCTAGTAATTTCCCCTTCTCAGAATTCTTAACGTTATCATATCTTTACATTTGATTTTACCACATAACATTCACTGATTTTAGGGGTTATATTATGGATTTCATTGGAATGAGGAGAAATATTTAGAACAGTGTGATGAATGAACCACATGATTAAAAATCATTGTAAACTCAGATACACACCTTTAAATGGAAAAAATGAAAGATGGAAAAGGGTTTCCTTACTTTAGAATAGGACTATGGGGAGGAGGGAGATTTGGGATATTGGTGATGGGAATGTTGCACTGGTGAAGTTGGGTGTTCTTTATATGACTGAAACCCAACTACAATCATCTTGGAATCAAGGTGTTTAAATAAAAATATTTTAAAAAGGATAGGACTCTTCCAAAATCTGGTGACGCAGTTGTGTAAACTTCACATTTTTGAATACTTTTTAATAGAGAAAACATTCAAGGCAGTTTCTAGTGAGTCACATAAAACTAATCCTACTTTGTATACGCACTTCACTTGCTGTAATCCAACCCCAGGTGAACAGTTCTCAAACAGGGGCATCACAGGATTAAGAATAAACAAGGCATACTTAAGGAAGAAAAGTAAGGTGTCAGGGACTTGCAGCCTCAAGTACTAAGAGCTCTCCCAGAAAAATTTTTATTGGCCAGACTCAATCCATCTGGGGGGAGGGCACATAGTTAACAGACAAAAGTACTTATCTAATGATAATCAGCATTGGATGGGTCTCTAATCAAGTTTAGATGGGTCTTTACATCTCAAAAAGGCTTGGTGAATGGAAAAGGAAGCTAGGGCAAAGCCTCTGACTTGAGAAAAGCAGGGTGTGTGCTCTATGTGATTAGCTACATCTCCCCCCTTTTCTGTTTGCTAAACACATAAAAAATAAGATGGGCTAAATAGGTATGTAATACCTTTCTCTTCAAGATGCAGGATCCCAGAATCAGTAGTACTAGTGCTGCCAACAGCATGGATGAGCAGATCCCAGAGCAGAGCTTACTGCAATGAGGTAAAATTGGCTGTGATACTGCACAAAAACTAGGATAAAGACTTTTATTTTTATTTTTAGCCGTTTATTTATTACCTGATCGGTTTTTTGGGCCACACCCGGCAATGCTCAGGGATTACTCCTGGCTCTGTGCTCAGAAATCACTCTTGGCAAGCTCCGGAGACCATCTGGGATGGTGGGAATCGAATTGAGTTCATCCAGGTTGGGCAGCATGCATGTCAAATGCCCTATAGCTGTGCTAACATTTCAGCTCCCCTGGATACTTTTAACTTAGATTAGATTAAGAGTAGAGTGGCCTTTTCCAAAAGCATTTGGTCATACCTTTCAACTAAATACTTCAAACCAGTCTTTTAGTTTGCCTAACAAAAGAGGGTCTTTTATCTAGGTCTTTGGAGAATATAAAGGCTCTCTTTCCCTCATTTTCTTCTAGATAGTGGCTGTTATTTTTAAGACATCACACTTGAGCCATTGGGTTTTCTCATATCCTATGTTATTGTCAGGGTAGCAAACCTGTCCCTGTTCCATCCATGCCATTTCCAGGGTGGCCCAAAGTCTGCCTCACTTGCATCTAAATCCCTCAGTGGGACCCATATTTTGGTGGGTACAGCCAATTTTATAGCAATTGAAGCTCAAGTCCAGTCAATATGATGAATGTTCAGGGTTTTGTAGGACGCACCTGTAGCATTTGAATTTTGGAGTTCTTAGGTCTAATAGATCAGACCTTTCTTTCAGTAAGATATTCCATTTTACTGAATCTATGCAAAAAAATGAAAAAAGGATATTGCCACGTAGTATTAAATATGTCAAAAGACCCATGAGTGGGGAGAATTGGATTGAAAATTGGTGTAGGCAAGGTGTCATAGGGGAGATAATGGAGTAGGTTCATGGGGGTTTATTATTGGGGCACCAGAAAACTATAGCTAGGTTGTAGTATCTTTTTTTCAGTAGATGACATTCTTCACTATCCATGATTCTTAAGTAAATAACAACATAGTTACCCAAGAAACATCTATATTCCCCTTTTGTCTGATCAAGTCTGAGGTAGGTCAGTTCTGAAGAACTACTTCAGCTAATGAAGTAATTTATCAGTGAAAGCAGTCAGAGAGGCAATGAAAATGCCAATGATCTTCTGTAGCTCTAGGCAGTCACAGACCAAAATCAGTCCCTGAGCCACTTGAAAACCCAATCAATATGATCAGTCTAGTCACAAGTGACAGTCCTCTTATTTCTATGATGCAAGGTTGAAAGAATATTAAGGGTAGCTTTCAAGGGCACAATGAGTGTTGAAATGTAGAGGTAGTAGGGACAGCAACAAATATGGGATAGGGGAGCACAAGGGAAACAATCTCAGGTTTCTGTGATATTGGCAGTGGCCAAGAAGGGGGCTGAAGGGGAAAGAAAAGGCTTTGCTTAGGTATAACCCAGATAGATATAAGAGTTGACTAAAAAAAAGGTAGCCACCATACATACACACAAATTTAGTTGATTGATTTGTTTCAACTGTTATTCTGAATCATAAGGGGAGTAGGGATGAAAGCATTTATGGAGTTAAGAAAGAAAAGGACAGTCCCCAGGGCAAAGTTAGCCCTTTTGGACGATTCAAACTTTGTCCAACAATTCCCATTCTCACACACCTGTATTACATGAAAATGAGTTAAAGTGCTTCATAAATATAAAGCCAGCAAGTATGGTCTAGTATGCCAATCTAAGACAAAGACATTGTGAATTCTCCTACTTTGAAGGAATGAATTAATAGTCTCTTAGACATAGGGAGAGACCTAGCAGCCTCTGTCAAAGAAATAGTAAGGAGATTCTAAACCAGCTAATGTAATTTCTAATTCCTAGGAATCACTTCTCATGAGGGTAGACTGGATTGTAAATATATCATAGGTTAAATTGTGCATACATCATTCTCAAACCAATCAGTTTTTTTTCCATGCACTTGTCTTTACACATATCAAAAAACTAAAGAATCCCAAAGACTGTGGAAAAGTTTAAGTTCTTAACTCACCCATTTTCTGTGATTCAAGAGTCATTATCCCACCCAGATGATCTGAGTATCATACACCAAGTATATGATTTTAGGTCTCAAAGCAACAGTAGCTCCAGTTAGAGATTTCCATGTTACCTTAATTTAATGGGTTCAAGTAATTAACTGGTTTGAATTAGAATTTTTATAACAAATAGGCATAGGAATATAATTTAAAATGATCATACACTGGATCAACTACTTTAAAGATGTTAAATTTATAACACAGACTAAGAACTCTGTAACAGAGTCTAGAGCATCTAAGTTTCTTTTCCATAGACTTCTCTGAATAAAAAAATTAGAATATTTTGTCAGATATACTTAATTTAAAAACAAGTTGCTAAGCATTTTTATACCCAGCAAGACAAAATTGTACATTCTTTATAATAAAAAGACTTTCAACTCTATCACAACCAGTATCCAGTCATTAGAAATTTCTGCAGGGGAAGGAAGGCTAGGTTGTAGAGTGCCCAGGGCAACTGTGGTAGAATTAACATTATTCTGCAAATCAATTAACAGAAGCCACTTGCCCAATTTCTTTTGTGTAACAAAGATAGAATTCCAATCTGAAAACAAAGTTTTAATACAGGGGTCTCAAACTCAATTTACCTTGTGGCCACAGGAGGCAAAGTCGGGGTGAGGCAGGGCTGCATAAGGGATTTCACTTACCGAATATTTGCAATAAAAAATTGCATTAGTGACAGAGGCAGGGGCTGGCTGCACCCAGAAGACTCCACATGCTAGGACTTCTGGCTGTCTTCCACTGGTATGTTGGGGGTTCTGAGCAGGACAGCTAGCCATAGGCCTCCTGGGCTGACCATTTAGTCCAGGGGACTGAGATCCCCCCACACCAGGCGGGTCTTCAGGACCATGCCTGGTTAATCGGGCTCTGGAGGGAGGGTGAAAGGAGGAGAAATTCCTCCCCTCTACATACTGGACCCCATTCAGGAGTTCTTTTCTTACTAGTATTTATTTTCAAAAGCACGTGGGTGCAAATGTGCCCACGTGACATATATACTTTTTAACAACACCCAAAAATATTCTTAACTCTCTACTTTTTCTATGAAAAAAATGGAATTCCCTAGATTTGGAGGATAATATTCAAATAGGTCTCTAAAATCAGTGTATATGTAGACGTGACTTCCTATACTGTGGTTCTCTCTGACTGCCAAGCCTAATCCATAAGCAATTCACCTATACAATGTATTTAGCACCTCTGATATACTTCCCCTCCTCCACACAGAGCCCCTTCTTCTCCCTCATCTCCCAATCTGGATTTGTTATCTTCCCCTTAATTAACCGTCTTTACCCTGAGTTCTTAAATTTGTTAGGCACCAAGACAGACCTCCTGCCCCAACAGATTCTGCTCTTTCACACACCCCTACAGAGCTCATTATTACTCCTTAACTCTCTCACCCCCAACCATCAGTACCCCACATTTACCCTTTTTAACTTCAATACTACACAGTTCTAAACACAGACCAAAGTCGTGCATTGGATTTAACAACCCCTAACTATTTCAAAAGACGTAAAATGAACATATATGTCTTTTGAATATTTTATGTGTATTTTCTTTAACAGCTATAACTCTTTCTAAATATTCTTTTACTGTGACGATTCTACCCACTTTTTATCTTGTCTTCTCTTTGTGAGCTGTTCAATAACAAATTTTGGTGGAAGAGTCCCTCAGTTTAATGCTTATGATTGAACCATGTCATGGGGATTGTTAGACTTGTTCTTATGGCCTCTATATGTGCCGATAACGCAACGTGGCATTGTTCCTTGTTTGCGTAGCTACATTAAAATGGGAAAATACTATACATACAAATAAGTTCTTATCTAATAGAGGTTGGAACACAAATCTCATAGTGCAATGGGGCCTTACACCCTGAATGTTGACATAATGACCTGGCACAGGCCTCAGAAGTATGGGCATCCTCCATTCACCCCTGAACCAGCCAAGCCTTCTACAAAACATCCAAGGCTTTTTATAACAACATCTGGAAGCAATCCTCTACCAGGGAAGATCCTATCATGGTTCTGACATCGACCTGCTCAAAAGAGACTTCCTATAACACTAAGAAGACTTGACAACAACAACGGCCTGCTCTACAGGATAGAGTTCTCTGCATTGCCCTTTAAGTTGAGGTGAAACGAGAGGATGCTTTGCACCATACTGACTTCAATATAGGATATGCAGATTCCAGGATCTTTAATACAGAAACATGATACCAACAACAGAGACTCTGTGAAAAATAAAAGTGTATTGGCAACAGACAATGATCTGGATTGGACAAATTAGTTTGTCTGGAGCCTAGAGTTGGTCTTATGCCAGGAAACTTCAGGGGTAGGATCTCCTTGTATTTAGGCCAAGGCTTTTTCTTTCCATGTCCCTTATATTTTGGTGGGCCTACGCAAACAATAATTGCCACTCTAAAAAAACAATAATTGCCACTCTAACACCATTTTTACTGTGCTCCTTTGACTCCAATCCTTAAGAAAAACAACTCACTTAAACTTTTGAGGTTAACTTAAACTAATAGGCATGTGCATGGAAATGTAAAAAAGTACTTTTCCTTTAATGTCTAAGGAGTTACATAATTCTTATGTCTTTAGATTGTTTTGTGTGATGCTAAGAAATATTATGTACTACAGTCTGGAGACTTGAGGGACAAAGTAATTGTACATGGATCCTGTTTTATTTTTTCTTAATGTTCTTTGGCTGAAAGCTCAAAGTTAAGAGATCAGCAATGGGACTAGTGAGAATTCTGTTTATGAGTGATTGTCCTTCCACTTTAACTTTACCTTGTCCTCATTTTTGCATCTTTGTTCTCATAGTTAAAAATAAAAATTAATAAAAAATCACATTAATAAGAAAAAATTGCAAAAAAATCGCATTAAACATTTGCATACCCCAAACAGAACTGCTCGGGGTATGCAAATGTTTAATGTGGGAGCCCGGGAGATAGCATGGAGGTAAGGCATTTGCCTTTCATGCAAAAGGTCATCGGTTCAAATCCCAGTGCCCCGGGGCCCAGGAGATAGCATGGAGGTAAGGCGTTTGCCTTTCATGCAAAAGGTCATCGGTTCGAATCCCGGTGCCCCATATGGTCCCCCGTGCCTGCCAGGAGCAATTTCTGAGTATGGATCCAGGAGTAACCCCTGAGCACTTCCGGGTGTGACCCCAAAAAAAAAAACCAAAAAAAAAATGTTTAATGTGATTTTTTTTTTTTACTAATGCGATTTTTATTGTGATTATTCAGTAAGCAAATAATCACGAATACTGCAATATTTGAAGGCTGGCCATGGGCCACAAAATGTTGTACAGAGGGCTACGAGTTTGAGACCCCTGTTTTAATATGTCCTACTTCAAGCTGTTTCTCTACCAAATTTTCCTGTGACTTTAACTTTATGTTGTTGAGGGGCTACTGCAGTGTCCACACAGGATTGTAAGACTTCCACTCCACTGAATCTGAAGGTATAGTGTGTGGTGGTTTTCAGTGGCCCTAAGTAAAAAGGTATGGCCTTTGAATTAGGGTCCAGAGAAGGAGTTGGAGGAAGAACCATAAACTGAGAGTGCTATTGTTGGTGTAATTCTTCAGTCCATAGATTCAGGGGTATGTGGGTTAAATAGGGTTAGAAGGTAGCTGCAATCCCCTCTGGACAATGCATTTGGCCATCTGGTACTCTGTCAGACAAAGGATGAAGGCATAGTGCTTACCCCATGTAGGACATAAGGTAATGTTTGCAAGGCCCAGTTGTGAGGCCAGTATAGGGAAGAGATGATGGAAACATAAGCTCCTGAACTGATCAATTTCTTAAATTTCTTCCCCAAAATCTAAAGCAATTATGAGTGTGTGGTCATCCTTTTTATCAATGACAAAGACCATGAGGAGCTTAGCATTACTGAAATCTCCAATCCTGGATTGAATGGAGTGGCCAGGCAAAACAAAAGGGAGTATGAGTAGTTAAGCAATGAGCTCTTTTTTTTTTCCACAAATGTCTAAGCAGTTGATAACAAAATGATAATTACTAATACCCAGTATAATCAATTACTCCAACATGAACAATGATTCTCTTAAGAGTCAGACTGCTTATCCCTAGGAGTAGGCATATAGTGCCTGGCAAAATTGGTTCTTTTATACCATATTTTAATGTGTAGGGACACTGGGCTGGTGCTATCATAAAGGTGTTAGAGCAGGGAATATTCAAGGCAGCACTCCCTGCTATTGTGGATTGTAGTGAATCAATTGTAACTCAGTAAGACCAGTGTAGTCATGAGTATCCCCTGATGATATAGGGCCAGGATCTGGTCCCTTCTCTAGTTTACTGAGACAGGATTTTTGGGCAAACCACCTCTAGCCCAATGATTTTTCCTAATGCAACACATCACAGACAAGGGTCTGGTTGGAGATCTCAAGGGAGGGCGAGGAGGAGTTCTGCTTTCCCTGAGGAAATGGCCCAAATCACCACAACTAAAACATTTACTCTGAGTTTACCTAGGGCTAACTCCTTCTCTAATTTCCCAAGATGGGATTACTAAAGGCATAGAGGCAATTTTTTGCCCAATGATTTCCACTGCTGCACCTTGGATATAGTCTGGTGGTGGTGCTCTCAATGGGGTAAGGGTGAGAGAGGCTCTACATTCCCTGCAGAGAGGCATGGTTTACCACAATTTAAACAATTATCCTGAGCTTGCCTCTGTATTGCATATATCTCAATAGTATTTATATGTGGCTGACAATTAACAGAACCAACATTCTCACATACCTTTAAATAACCCATAACATCTTCCCTTTCTTTGGTGGAGCACAGAATAGCCTGACAATCTTCATTAGCATTCTCTCTCTCTATATATATATTTTTCAGCAGGTGTTGTTGAGTCTCTTTATACTTAACCTTTCTCTGAATTGCATCTGTCAGTTTCACAATAAATTCTTGATATAGCTCAGAAAGTCCCTGAAAAGTTCTTGTATAGCTCCCTTTAAATTCAGTATCTGCATAATTTTATCCCAAGCCTACAACACTGGCTCACAAACATGAGCTAAAATAGCACTAGGCAAAGAAGCTTGTTTTTGTTTGTTTGTTTGTTTTGTGTTGGGACCACACCTGGAGATACTCAGAGGTTACTCTTGACTCTATGCTCAGAAATTGCTCCTAACAGGCTCAGAGGACTTATGGGATACCGGGGATCAAACCCATGCCCAAGGCATGCAAGGCAAACACCCTACAGTTGTGCTATTGCTCCAACTCCTAGCAGCTTTCTTTTTTGTGTCCTCCCACTCTCCCACATCTATTAACATTTCATAAGTTAATTAAACCCCTAAAATTTTTCTCCTACAGTGAACTAAGGTATGAAGTATAGTGTTGTCTTGGCTTCATCACTAAACCGCATTTTCCAATGTGTATATTGAGAATGACTTAGGCAGGTTTTAGCAACCACATAAAAATCCTGGGGGATCCAAATTGCACTTTGATTCCAACCTGTAAGATATTCATTGCAGTATGGAGTTCTAGCTACATATTAAGCACAGACATTTTTAAAAATAGCTGAATGAATCCATTCAGATGGAGACTAATTATCCACCATATGAAAAGGGAAGAAGTGGTGAATCTCATAAGGCTAGGTGGAATAGACCAGTTACGGATCTAAAAGGGTTCTAACTGGATACTATGTCCCAGATAGTTTCTATGCAGGAGCAGTTGGGAGGGAAAGGAAGCATTTCTACTGAGCCCTTTTCAGACTCTGTGTCTGAAGGGGCAGTAGCCAGCTCATCATGTACATCTTCATCTAATGTATTGGAGGTCAAGTTGTACTTGGAAGGTGGGGGATCTCTCTGGTTTGAGGCCAGTATTGAATGGTAAATTATTGGCCCTAGAAAGACTTAGATTAAGTATGCATCTCCATGGGACTGGCAAGGTAGTGCTAGAGGTAAGGTGTCTGCCTTGCAAGTGCTAGCCAAGGAAGGACCATGGTTCAATCCCCCAGAATCCCATATGGTCCCCCCAAGCCAGGGGCAATGTCTGAGTGCTTAGTCAGGAGTAACCTCTGAGCATCAAACGGGTGCGGCCCAAAAAACCAAAAAAATAAAAGAGTGCATCTCCACTCTGAAGCACCTTTCAGCTCTCAGGGCATATACATTGGAGAATCTCTCCTTTTTGGGGTGTGGACAAGGTTTTGCAGGGCTAAAGAAACAAAGGCTAAAATGTAAAGACACCCAGCCGAATGAGGAAAAATATTTGCACTCTACATGTCAGATAAAGGTAACATCCAAAATATGTCACTGACAAAGAAAAACAGAAAGAAATCCACAAACCCTATCAAGAATGGTGGAGCAGAAATGAACACTTCTGAAAAAGACAGACAGATGTTCAGTAGATACAACAAAAAAAATCATCATCACTTATCAGGGAATTCCAAATCAAGATAGTGAGATGATATCTCACACTAATAATAATGGTACACATAAAAACTTGAGAACAATATATGTTGGTGGGGTTTTAAAAAATAAACTGCTTTCCACTGCTGGTGAGAATGTTGCTGGGGTATTCCTGAGGGAAAATAGCATGGAGTTTCCACAGAAGAGCAAAAATAAACTGCCATGCATGCCAGAAATTCCACTTCTTGGTATCTACACCCAGCATACAAAAACATTCCTTTAAAAAGACACTGCTATTCCTGCCATTATTCATTGCAGAATTAGCACAATAGCAAAGATATGGAATCAACCTAGCTTCCCAAAAACAGATAATTAGATAATGAAAGTATGATGTGTTTATACAGAAGAAGGGGAAGCATGATTTCAAATGGAGGATATCAAGATTACCCTTAACTCTCGATAAACATAAAGGTCAGGAAGGATAGAAATAAGGAGGGCAGTAGTATGAAGAAATGGATGAGAGGTAAAAGGGGATAGGGATGAGTGGTCTTAAGTTCATCGGTGTTGAGGTATTGGTATATATACACACAAATATAAACTTCAGGACCAATAATGCAGCAAGTATGAAATACAAGCTACAACAATCATACTTAAAATATGCCTGCCAAAGATGCAGACTGGGGAATGAGAGGGAACCCAGGAAGATAGATGGAGGGAAGTTGCCACTAGTGGTAGGCCTTGTGTTGAGGCATCATACTCATGAAATTCAACAATGAATAACTATAAATCATGGTGCCTTAATATTTAATAAAAAATATATAGAGGAAATATATTGATTTGCAGTTTAAATATTTTGAAGCTAACACATTCAGTGAAGTTTAGACTTCAAATCCCAGGTTCTTAATTCTAAGTGTTACATTCTAATGTCTAAGAGTCTCTACGATTTCTCCTGATATTTCTCCTGACATTTTTATGGTTCTATGATATTGAGTGGGATCTCAATATTATCCAGAGCATATTCTTCTGCTATATTCTTTTTCTTCCATTGTTATAAAGATAGATAATTCATCTTCCTTTTCTATACAATCTATATTCCTTTAGAAGTAAATAATGGGAAGAAAACAAATTAAATTCCCTTTGGGAAATAAACTGAGAAATACAGAAGTTTTAGATAAGGCTTGGGAGAAGTCTCTCAATGTATTTTTCAAAAGTAGGAATACAAGGATAATTTTAGCTCCTGTTGTATATGTGTTCAAGTAGCAAATATAAGGATGATAGGGTAAGTCTGTCTCCTAGATCACAGTGATTATTGACACAAAATAAATGAGAACAAAGAAAACAGTGACAACTTTGCCAACTATTTTCTGTAATGAAGGAATGAACTAGTTAGGAAGTACCTAATTCTAAATTCTTTATATGTAAATAAAGAATTTTCATGACGTGGTCTCTAATAACTCAGAAATTTGCAGAAAATCTTGAAAAGAAGTAACCAGTTAGTTCACAAATTCAAGGTCAACTAAAAAAATTATAGAGATGAGAAAAAATGGGAACAACTTGTAGGTAAAACACTCCATGACATTAAGACTAAAGGCATCTTTGTGGAGGAAACATCACTCACCAAAAAGTGAAAGTGGAGATAAACAGCTGGGACTATAGTAAGCTGAGAAACTTCTGCAGCTCAAAGGAAATAGTGCCTAGGATACAAAAGTCACCCACAGAATGGGAGAAATCATTCACCTAAGGTCTATCAGATAAGGGGTTAATATCTAAGATATACAAGGTACTGACAAAACATTAAAATCTAACCCCATCAAAAAATTGGGAGAAGAAATGAACAATTTCTCAAAGAATAAATACAAATGCCCAAAAGACATATGAAAAAATGCTCCACATCACTAATCATCAGGATATGCAAATCAGAAAAACAATGAGGTACCACCTCACGCCACAGAGACTGGCATACATCACAAAGATCAAGAACAATCAGTGCTGGTGTGGATGTGGGGGAAAAGGAACCCTCATTCACTACTGGTGAGAATGGATCTAGTCCTGCTTTTATGGAAAACACTGTAGAGGTTTCTCAAAAAACTGGAACTTGAACTCCCATATGATCCAGCTATATAACTCCTAGGGATATACCCTAGGGAGAAAAAAAAAGCACAATACAAAAATGCCTTCCTCACACCTATATTCATTGCAGCACTATTTACAATAGCCAGACTCTGGAAGCAACCAAATACCCTTCAACTGACGAATGGCTAAAGAAAGTGTGGTACATATACACAATGGAATACCATGCAGCTGTCAGGAGAGATGACATCATGAAATTTTCTTACACGTGGATGCACATGGAAACTATTGTGCTGAGTAAAATAAGTCAGAGGACGATAGACACAGAATATTCTCACTCATCTATGGGTTTTAAGAAACATAAAAGACATTATTGTGACAATGCCTAGAGACAATAGAAATGAGGGCCAGAAGGACCGGCTCACGATATGAGTTCTTTTACGAAAAGAACACATTTTCACTCATTTTGAACCTTACAGTCAGCTAATAGATCTCATGCTCTGATGCTGCTATATTTGTTTTTCTTGTTTTTGGGTCACACCTGGCAGCGCTCAGGAGTTACTCCTGGCTCTATGCTCAGAAATCGTCCTTGGCAGGCACAGGGGGCCATATGGGATTCGAACCACCATCCTTCTGCATGAAAGACAAATGCCTTACTTCCATGCTATCTCTCCAGCCCCAGCTGTCATATTTATTATATAACAACCACCTAGAGCTTGTGTTACAATGTATTCAAGCCTTTATTTTTTTTTTTGGATTTGTAAATATTGTTTGAGCCATTACGTCTGGTTAATTTTAGATTGTAGGTTAGTGTCTATAATGAGCACTACAATATAATCTAATTAAACAGTTATCCAAATATTATTGTTTTATGCTTGGATAAACTGATACAAAAAGCAGAACTTGGTCCAGAGAGATAGTACAGAGAGTAGTGCATTTCCTTGCATATGACGGACCCAGGTTCAATTCCCATTGTCACATATGGTCCCCTGAGCCTGTCAGTATTCCTGAGTGCATAGGCAGAGGTAAACCTTGGGAATTTCTGGTTGTGGTCCCCAGACAAGCAAACAATAGAAATGGCTGAATTCTAATCAATATTTCTGATCTTCTTTTAAGGGTACTATATTGTTCTATTTCCTACTTTCTGGAAGTTAATCAGGACAAAGTTTCAGTTCTTTTAATACAAATATTGATTCCATAAAGTGTTCATGCTCATTCCTCAAGTTCTTCCACCTCTGTCATGACAACCAACTCATTTTAAGAGGATTAAGGCTTCTTCATTATGGAGGTTTCCAGAGTGAATCTGAATAGGAAGAATTCCTGACAACTGAAGTTGGTGGCAAATATATAAAGTGGAATATTATTTGGTATTAACAAAAATGAACTAAGCTTATCAAAATGAGTGAAAAATGAAGTTTGGAGGAGAGCACAAAGGTCAAGGTTTTTGCTTTCTATGTGAGTCCTTGCTCACAACCAGTAGTGACACCTGAGCACAGAATTCAGGAGTAATCCCTGAACACTGCTTTTGTGGCCCAATCATCTAGTTTCAATTCCAGTCTTAAAGTATGCCAGTATGATTTTAATGGTTTTAAGTCATTCTGAAAAAGGAAATCTAAGGAAGAAAGTATATTGGCTTCAAGGTTCAAGAAGAAATGGCAATGAAGCAAAGGAAGATGGAAATGAAGAATAAATGGAATATAAGGTATTTCCAAGTCAATGAAACAATTCTGCATTATGCTTCAATAGTAAATACATTTCACTTTACATTAGTTGAAACCTAGAGCATACATGATATAAAAAGTGAACCTTAGGCCAAACAGATATTTTTCCTTGCATGTGACTGACCATTTTTCAATAATTTCCATATAGCCCCCAAGCACCCCCCCAAAATTTCTGAGAACAGAGCCAAAAGTAACAGCTGAACATTGCTAGGTTTAGCCAAAAGTGTGAAAAAGTGAACCTCTATATACATCTTAGAATTATAAATTTAGTTCATCTACTATCAATTGTATGACATCATTAACAGAAGTTAATAACAGAATCTAAGAGAAGCAGTGAGTTGAAGGGAAAATATTTGAGGATATGTGTTTACTACTCAATTTTTCTGAAAATCCAAAACCAAAAAAGTGGAGAAAATAATTTTAATGACTTTAAATTATTTCAAGTTGAATGTGACAGTGGTGGCAGATGGTGATATTGAGGTTGGTTGATCGTGTGGATCTAATTGTAGAACATTGGATGAACAATAAGAGTTATGAACCTAAATATTAATCTGGAGAGAATATAAAAAATTAAATCAAGTTCTTGGCAAGAAGAGACTAGATAAATGATAGTTAATATGAGGTAGGAAAAAAGTCAGAATAGCATAGGAGAAGCTGGAAAGCTAGGACAGCAGTATAGGAGTACAGATGTTGAGGTAATATCTTGTATGCACCTGATCCTGATTCCATCTCCAGCACTATGATCCCTCACCATCACTGGATATATCACTGGAGGCTCCACAGAATTCTAGGAATGGCCCTGGTAGTCACTGAAACTGCTTGGGTAATTCAGGTAATTCTAGTCCCACACTATTCAAGGTTCTTGCATTAAATCTCTGGCTTTGTTAGTCAACAATCACTGGAAAAAAGCCCCGAGAGTCTCCTGAGCACAACTCAGAATCACCCCTTCTACAATGAAATTCACTTAAAAAATATCTTCTTATTTTTAAGCTTGTTATTTGGTTCACAGGAAGAGAAATACATCATTTGGTGATCAGAAATAATGCTGAAGAACTTTTGCTTATGTGGGTGACCATGGAGAAATGTGGATTTGAGTACTTTTATTTGCTGATCAAAATGAGTCAAGGAAAGATTCACTTTGTCAAGGACAGTGTAAGAGTTCTGCTGACTATACAGGAAAACAACAGAACTGGTGAAAGCGATTTCTTTAAAGCTTTTCTGACATTGTTCTTAAGGATATGCAGTGAACGAAGGAAAATTTATTCAAAAAATCTTGATAAAACCTTTGAATCTATGAATCTATGACAGTTAAGTGCAATGGAAGAAACACTCAAGTTGGGTGGACTGAGGTGATAGGACTAGCTCTGTGAGAAGACAATGGATATTTATAACATCCTTAGAAGGATATGGCCATCCTATTACTCATCTCTGACTAAACTGTATTGTAGAGATGCAGCTCCAGGTGAGCACCACTGAAAGTTCAAAACTCTCTTGCTTTAGCCAGTTTCCACTTCAAATGTAAAGCATCTTCCTCAATTGTGCAGAGCAAGAGTACTTGGCTGTGAAGAAATAAGGATGGTAATCTAGGTGGACATTCAGCATCCACTTCATAAAGCACGTTTGTTTCTGAGTGAAACAAACCACTATTCTAATCCCAGCCATGGGGGCAATGGCTCAGAAAATATGCTTAGGGGATGAAGCAGGACAAAAGAACAGAAACTCTAAGTTTTCTCCCAAAGGAAGCCATTTCTTTTAGAATCATGTCATTAACATGCAAGCCTCGGGTTATGCTGAAAGCAGTATTTTGGTAGTAGTATGCAATAGACCTAGATTCAATACCCTAAACAAATTGCTCGAGAGCCTTCTGTCATCATCCAGTGCCCAGAACCAAGAGTAAACTCTGAGCATCACCAAGTATGATTCAATAAAGCAACAACAACAATAAAGTTCTGCATTGAAAAGAAAACATGTACAGAATAGGTACCCCAGATTATAAGAAGCTATTGAAAATGAAACAATGTCCAGAATAAATCATTATCTCAGATTATAAGAAGCTATTTTATAAACTCACCATTCATCTGAAAAAGGCTTAGTATCCAAGATCTATAAAATACTTATAAAACTTACAACAAACTCAATCCTATGTAAGAGGTATAAAGAATCATTTATATGAACCATTGATCATTAGGGAAATTCAAAGCAAACCAATAAGATACCATCCCCAATCGTAAGATACATAACAACAAAAAAAATAAAAAAGCAAAAATAATCAATGTTGGCATGGTTGTGGAGAAAAAGATTCCTCCTACACTACTGGTAAGAAGGTTGCTTAATTCAACCCTTTAGGAAATATAAAAACTTCTAAAAAAATCTAGGGCTTCATTTTTCATATGACTCAGCAATTTCAGTTCTTGATATTTACTCCAAGAGGACAAACACTGCTCTGAAAAGACATTTTTCACTCCTATGTTCATGATATTATTTACAACTGTCAAAATCTGGAAACAACCCAACTGCTCAAGAACAGATGATTAGCTAAAGAAACTATGTTACATGCACACAATGGAATATTACTCAATTCAAAGACAAAATCAGTTAATTTATCATACATGTGTGATTCTGGAGAGCATCATGCTGAGTGAAGTTAGGAGAAAGATACAGAATAATCTCATATTTGGGATATAAAGAAGCATAGAAACAAATATCCTAAACAACAAAACCTGTCTACTTTTTTTTTTTTTTCAAAATTGAGTTTACCATGATGGGGAAATAGGTATGTACGAGGGGATACCTAAGCTTTTAGGGGTGCTCAGCCCACCAGATGTATCCTCAGATTTTCCTGGTGGTTAGAACTAATTTAACCCCCATGGGGTTCCTTAAAAGGCCCGCTGTGGATGCCTTTTTCATCCTGCATGGATGGTTGAGGAGTTTCCAAAAAAGATGCCCGGTATTACATTTTCAGTCAGTATTTGACTATCTCTCCTTTGTATACATCAGGCAAAATAATGGCCTCTATCAAATAATTTGGCTCAGAAATTTCAGCACCAAAGTTTATTTGAGAACCCCTTTTCTAGATAATAGCCAGCCCTAAAAGCAAAGATAATACTTTTCTCTCTTTTTCCAATATGTCCTTGCAGCTGCACTTTCTGGTAATCAAGGGCGTAATCAGAATGCAGATCGTGGCTATTGACTATTAGAAATAGAAAATAGTTTTCTTTAGAAAATAGTTTTTCTTTAGAAATAGGAAAACTCATTTTTGGGGATTTGGCTCCTCCCTTTATTTAACCTCTAAAACAAAAGAGTCCAGTCTAGTAAAAATCAAGTTCCTAGATATTTTATACTCCCTCCTAATCCTAATTTTGTATTTAAAGTAAATTTGCAAAGAGTTATCTTGAGTTGTGACCTTCTCTTTTGTAACCTAGAATTTTTACAGTCACACCCATAGCTTAGGTATTGTTATTGTTGTACTATGCTTTGTGATTATAATTACTCTTTACCTCTGGCTAATTTTACCCCTATAAATTCCCCTGCTCAAAAAATTAAACTAGTCGCACTCCTGCCAGAAAAATGTGTTGATCCCACATTCTCTGTGTGTGGTTTCATTATTTTATATTTCACATTTTGCCATCTGTGCAACCCTCTCTCCCTAAAGTGGATTCAACAAAATCTCACAGATGGCTATAGGACAGAAGCCTACAGCAGGCATAGGAGCTTTAAAGGGGCCCTTAAACTGGAGGAAAATGGACACTGAGCTGGAGGGTGCCGTTTTGGAACTTTGTGTGCTTGAAATCCTATTACTGATAGTATTGTAAATCAAGTATAAAATAAAAATTTTAATTTTTAATCCCTGACCTCAGAGTCAAGATTATTCTATGGCTCACCTTGCCAAAGTAAAAGAAACAAAAACCGCATTTGACACTTTTTGGCAGAAATTGACCACCTTCTTTTAAAATTCATGCTATTTCAAGATACCTAAAATGGAGAAAACAATCTTTAAAGTGAATACATATTTAAGTTCATTTATCTTGATCATTTTTTATTTAAAAAATGAATGCACAGTTAAAGGGGCCAGAGAGATAGCATAGCAGTAGGACATTTGCCTTGTACACTGCTGACCCAGGACAGAAGATGGTTAGAATCCAGCATTTCATCTCATTCCCTGATGCCTGGCAAAAGCGATTTCTGACCATAGAACCAGGAGTAACCCCTGAGTGCCGCCAGGTGTGACCCAAAAAACAAAAACCAAAAACCAAAAAAAAAAAAAAAAAAAAAGACTGCACAATCATAGGAATCAAGAAGACAGAAACTTGCATAAGATAATCATAAAAAAGGCCAATGGAATAAAATGGTAGAGCAATGAGTCTCACATTCGATTGTTTTTTTTATACCTCTTATTGCACTCATTAGTGACAATGGCAAAACCAAATTTTGGTTGATTATCTGTTCTGATTTGGTAACAAAGTCCATATAACAATTAGCAGTAGTAAGCATAACCTAAGTTTAATAGCTATTACATAAAGAAAAGGTGTCTAATGCATCAAAGGAAAATTAGTCCATAAAATACAATCAATATGTACCAATATGTGATACAAAATGGACTTTTAAATATAGTGAAAGGCAGTCACAAAACATCTATTCTGATTTCATTTCTATGAAATATCAAGTATCTATTAATCTATACTGAATTTGTAGTTATAGAATGCAATGGAAAGGAGTATATTTGAAAATATAAGGAAATGTGCCTAACACTACTTTAATGAATTCAATAATATCCTAAAAATCATTGAATTGTATAACTTAAATCAGTAAGATGTACAATGTGAATCACATCCCCATAAATCTTTTACCTTAGAGAGGTATAAGGAGAAGGAGAAAAGACAAGGGCAAAAGGAAGAGAGAAGAGTGGGACAAAAGTAAGCAAATAATTTTATAAGAAAAGCAATAATGGACTTGTACTCTGTGTTTCTGATTCAGAGTGTATTTGGTCATGTTCAGAAGCAGCCTCTCAGTACTGTACGTTCCCAGATACATCAATGTCATCATCATTAGCAAGAAAGTTGACTCTGACTATAGACTCTTAGCTTCTTGGAATCTTCCTCATGTTACAATGATTTATAGTTTGGAGTGAAAGGGAATCTTAGAGTACAACTTTATGGTGACCACCTTTTACCTTTAACTTTTTAATTTTTTAAGGTAATTTGGGGGAAATAATCATGATGCTTTGATATGTGTTAACTAAGATATTTCGTCCAGTGATTCTGGGATAAGGGTTTATAAGTTATGATTTTAATTACTCTTTAATGGGGATAGATTTTTAAGTTAAGCTTTTATTACTCTATTCCATGATTTCATATCCCAGTTTTAAGAGATATCAAGGAACATTCTCATTTTAAATCTAGACTTCCTAGAAACACCCTCATTTTAATAAGTAGCTGGTAAAAACATCCTCACCCTTTAAATATAGTTAGAAGCATTCTTGACTTGAAACTCTTGAGAAAAACTTAGGGGCATCTTTCTTTCTTAACTAGGGACAGTCTCAAACTTCTCAATCTATTCTCTCTGAATGTCTACTTGGCTTCTGGGTCCCTCTACATAAACATCCCCTTCAGAGCAAGTTTTTGAAGCCAGAGGTTTCTGTTTTCTTCTTCCATAGACTTACTTATACCAGGCAGAAATCAATATGAACCATGTTTATCTAGTCTACGTGATAATAGACTATTCCATTCTTACTGCAAATCAATCTCTTTATCTTTAAAAAGCTATATAGTAGGTTTTTTTTTTTGTTTTTTTTGTTTTTTTACAAAATGTTTGGCTATGAATAAAGAATGATTTTAACCAGGACCTTATTTGCTCTCATGAGGCATGGGGACAAGAAACCTTTTTTAAATCAAGGTTTATAAACTGTAGTAGTTTAATTTTATAGTATTGGAAGAAAATATTGTTACATCAGTCTAATCTCATGTTTATCAGAGATGAAATTATGCTCAAGTTAAGCACCTACTGAATTAAATATACAAATTGTATTTTTTAAGAAAAATGATTGTTTGATTATATAAATGTTCCCACTATTACAATTTTTTAATGATTATTCTGGCTAAGGGACTAGTAATGTGTGGTATTAACTTCTTGCATTTCCAAAAGACAGTAATCAAAAATTCCCTGGAGTTAAGTCAAATGCTAATTCTAGGGTCTTTATATTCATTACATTAGGTTCTCCACACTTACTAAGATAGTATATCTGTTGGGGGTTAATTTTGCATAGTTTAGGCCAATGGAGTCTCTGGAACATGAATTCACTTGCTAGTGTGATGCTATTGCTTGATTTACAAATAACTTAATAAAGTAAATTTGATTACAACATTTATTCAAATATCTTTTGTTCTTAAATAAGGATTGGGTGGAAAGAGAGCAGGAAAATGTGAAAATACTGGCAGGGCAAAAAGTCAAAGGGTACACAAGATAGAATAAGGCTAGTTGGCAGGTGTTAAGACTTTAGGATTTGCAGTTTGTTTATAGAAACTAAAGCTAAAATGATTGTCAAAGTAGCCCACAGTAGATTTTTAACTGTAAGACAAACATCTGATTGTTTCATTCTTTATCATCTAACAACTAGCTAAAAATTAAAATCATCTCATTGTGTTCATACTTGACTCTACTGCATTATTATATATTATATATAATAAATACTGCATTATTATATATATTATATATAATAAATACATATATAATAAATACAGGCTATGACACCTACACAACGTTACACCATCTGTTTTCCTAAACGTGATTAAGGAAGTTAATGCTTATTAGCAAAAGTAAGCAAAACAGACAATACAAAAAGCTCATATACTTTTCTTAAAATTTACAGAACCTATAAAACTTGATAAAAAGCAACAAAGGAAAATGCAAGCTTGTCTTTGTGTCAAAAAAAAAATAGAGCCACAAAGTGCTCAAAATGGCTCAAAAATTTTCTTCTGACTTAATGTAGAAGCATACTATTTTGAAATTTGGGACACTGCTGAAATAGTTTTTGTATTTGCTTTTAGTCACTCAAGAGAATCGTTAAGGGAAGTGGCACTTCCCAGGGAAGAGCTTTGTGGAATTTGAATTTTATCATTTTTTTACTGCTACCAACTAGAATATATTCATTTTGAATTTTTAGAGCACAGGTCTTTAACCTACCTATGAAGATAGCATATTTAAAATCTTATATGTCTTAGTAACTAATGAGAAAAAACAATGAGTAGTAAACTAGTAAAAATATTTTTCTGTAACTGAACAGACTACAATCTAGTAAAATCCTCGAATGAACATTTACATATTAACAAGCTTTAAATAAAATTTTGCATAGCATGATCATAATCAGATGACTATTAATGTTTCAATACTACAAGTCATTGGTACTATTTCCTAAGCAAGAATCACTAACTGATGGCTGTTTTCTTAGAAATACTTAATTTACTACTTGACACATTTCTTCATCCACCTTAAACATCAATAAAATGGTTGTGTTTCTTGGACTCTAAAGCCTGTCACTATGAAAGGTTTAGTCTTCCAGTATTTTAAATACTTTAGAATAGGAGATATACAATTATGTGGATATACTTGAAATGTTTATAAAGTTCTCAGGAGAAAATATGTTCAATTTCCAGTTAGGTTTTATAATAAATAAACCCAAAAGATTTGACTAAAGTTAAATTATCATGAAATGCTTTTCTCCTTTTATCAAGAATTACAAAAATAAAAACTCCCAGATTATGTATTTTCACAAATTTTCCATAAGTGATCTATATTATTAACACATGTTTTCCCTTCAGTTACTTATTTACAATATACTTAGTGCAACCATCTAGCTGCACAATAAGTATTGAGGCTGGGTACTAGACTGTTTTCGTGTTTATTTTTTTAAGCTATTTATTCACTCATCATCTCCAAATAAATTAACTTGCTGGCCACCACCCCTCTTTCATTTTTCTGAAAAGGGGAGAGCATCCTTTTGCTAGTTCATGCAACATATTTTAAGTTCTGGAAAACTGAAAAAAAAATAAAAATAAAAACTGAAAGCCACAAAAATAAGAGACAGTTCAAGCCAGAGACAATGCATTTTCTCATTTATTCAAATTCACTGCAGAAAGTAAACACTAAAAGATTAAAAAATAAAACAAAAAATTCACACTGCAGTATGTACAGGTTTGACATCACATGAAGAAATTAAAGTTCTAATAAAATGACAAATAATATCACTGAGAATACATCAAAACTGGTTCTGTAAACCCCAGAATTCATACCATGAATGGTCACGTGTCTATATTCCAGTCGAATGGAATATTCCTGGAATAATGTCTCCGATGGGACTAAAAATTTCGTGAAAGTAGCTCTGTGAACTCTTTGTTGAAAAGTGGTTGACTTGAGTTTTAAAAACATTTTAAGACTCTTGGATTCAAAGCATATTCTTTCACAATGCTTAAACCAACTAAGTCCTGTCCAGAAATGGAATACTGTCATGTTTGGATGACCATCAATTTGACTTAAGACGTTTTGCCAAATGCATAGATGCACAGGGTCCCCCATGCACTTTTCATGCAGCAGGTAATCACAATTTAAATAAAAGGTTTATTCTATACATTTGTCCAGACTTGCAACTGTATACATACATGCATGGTTTTTAAACTGTCTGATTATATTTACACTTATACATGGCATATACAGAACCCAATGAGATTGAAAGGCTTTTTCTGTTGCATTAGAACAATACAAAATATGTATTTTCATTAAGGAAATCACTATTTACATCACTTTTAAAAACTGATTTTAACATCTTCATGTAACAAGTCAATATATATATACACATTATATATATATATATATATATAAAATATATACTCTCACCAGTTTACTCTTCTGTAAGATGCAGCAGAGAATAAACAGGCAATACTACCTTACTGATGTCAATGAGAACTGTAGTACCCTTTCACAAATAACTTCATTAGGAAGTTGTCAAAATATCTAAAATAGTCCTTGAAAAATGTGTATATGTGCATCCTCATATCTACATATACATAAAGAGTGAATGCATGGATATATGCCCTTTCTCACTGTTCTTTAAAGTCACCCTAAACTCAAATTAGGGACATTTTCTAGTGAATCAGAACAGCATTCTTTGTTGTCATGTTTATTTATGTATCACATATCTTCTTTCAACTGTTAACAAAAACCAACCAATGAAACAAACAGTAACAATAACAACCAAAAAAAGATGGCAAAACAAAACAAAAGCTAAACATCAATTCTGGCCCCCTTAATATTCTTTTCCCTGACCTAAATTTCACTCTCTTGGAAAGCTCATCATTTCTCCTAACCAAGGAAGAAATTTTTTTCTAGCATACCTTTAAGGCTCCAGACAAGTATAGTGGCAGGAAAAAAAAAAAAAAGACTTGTTTAAATGCTTATTTATATAGTGTAGACAATAAGATTGTCACTGAGTAAATATGGGATGAAGTAATTGTCACAAGAGTAAATATAATCATTGGCCAGTGAAATTTTCTTTTCAGAAAAAGCATACATGTTCATCTCCCCGTGATGTAATATTCACTTCTGACAATCATTTTAAATACATCCATAACTATTTACAAATTGTTTGGAGAAAAAAATAATCATTTAGGGTTTTAGATCATCTTAGTAAATAACGCCCATTTTTTAATATAAAAATCTTAGAAACAACTTCAAGTAGAACTTCAAATAGATTTCCCTCTAATTACTAGTTGGTTATATAACAATTTTTGCTAGGTTAGTTGCTAACCTGGTTCACAATTGAAAACAAAAATAATATCTGGTGAAATGAACTGTGGGTTGTAAAATCTGAACTTAATAACAAGGGATTGTTTTAAGATTGAAACCCCAGGTGGCTCAATAATAAATTCTAAGACACCATCTGCATTTGCTTCAATTGTTATTTAAAATCATAGATCCGATGGAGTGAAGATGTACAAATCTGTCATGTCTATGTGCCCTTTGTTGTTTTGTTTACTGAACTGAGTTTAATGCCTCTCTTAGGTTTGAAATAAATGCTATTATCTTTTTCAGTATTGTTCTTAGGACAATGATTTCAATAGAAATTAAGGATGTATTTAAGAGAAGTTTCCAAACCATCCTAGAATCACCTGAGTTTGTAATTGGCCCTGTTATTCCATCCCTAAGGCTAATTCAGTAGATGTTACTCATTGGAAAACACAAATTACTAGATTTTCCTGAGATGTTGAGCCAGATATGAAAGTTGTCCCCTCCACCCAATTATTTATTTTGTCATAAAAAGTATCCTGAACCCGATTTCCAAAGACATATTGATAATATATTAACTACAAGATTGCAAATTTTAGGTTGATGTGTGATGGCATTGCAGAAATAGAAGCATCAAATAGGGTAATTCAAATAAAATCAAATAGGAAATTCAAATAGGGTATTTTTTTTCTTTTTCTTTTTTTTTTTTTTTAACAGTCCTGTGTTCTCAGAAAAGTCAAAGCAATGATTCTCAAGTTTCTGTATACAGAAGAAACACCTAGGGAGTGTTTTAAGGTATTGATAGAAGACTTCAACCATAGAGAGATAAGAAATTCCTGTTCTGTAGCTCTAAGATGTTGCAGAGGAATCTCACTTTAAAACAAGCATTCCAGATGGTTTGATGCAGGTCTGACTGTGTGTGTCTCTTTAGAAACGCTGGTCTTAAGAGTCACAGGTACCAGAGAAAAGTAAGAAGTAACTTTTTTTTTCCCTTAAAGTGATGGTAAAAACCACCCAAAGAAAAAGCCTTTTTGCTTCTGTTAAAAACAACTTCTTAAATATTTGACTACTCAGGAAACCACCTGATAATTATTAACTTTCCTAATTCCGAAAAGGAGGAATATTAATTTAGTAAAGTAGTTAAGATACAAAAATGGAAATCTGCCTTTATTTTTAAAGGATCTATCAAACTTCCATCAAGTATAATCAATTTTTACCAAGTAGTACCAAGATTTAAATAAACATATTTAAAAGGACTGGAGTGGGGTAGACACACCGGGAGCCACAAAACCCCTTCTAAGAGTTAAAAATAAATATATTCTTTTAGCAAAAGTGAAAAATGTAAGCACTTTTTTTGAAATTTATTTTTGAATCGAATGATGGTAAATGAATTAGCAGTAGGCTTTTAATCCAATAATTATCCTTAAAGGAATCTAACAATTTAGCAATATGGACCTTAAAAAATGTGTTATGTATGCTGACTTGTGAGAAGCAAAATAAAATTCCCTAAAAAGGCAGCACAATGCATTAATCCACTATGGAGATGTATGTTTTAATTTATGCCTATTATTTCATTATAAAAGAATTTTATCCATAGGCTACTCAATTGTTGTCTTGATGCATACAGAATTGTTATACAACCAATTGCTAGTTCAGTAGTTTCCTCATGACATCTAACATAAAGCAAAAGTAGTATGCATATTTATACATCACCAGTAACCAATACTTTTCAAAAATGAAAAAAGTTTCAATTATACCATGCTTTTCTCAAATCATGCTCTTATTTATACAGATCTCAAGTTCATACTAATTTAGTTTATAAAGATACAAAGCTGGATGGCAGGTACATTTTACTCCGATTCTTTTTTTATTGTTAGCACGTTTCCCAGAAGCCCGTAGACTTCTCCATTTGCGCTGTGTGTGTGAGAGGCATTATTTCCCATATGGCTATTATAAGGGCTTCTTAAGTTAAAGAAAGAAGTCTTAGTTTCTGCAGCAGGAAGTAACTCTTCTTTGACTGTAACCTGTGAGACACTGTCAGCAGAGGAAGGCTCCCTCCAGATGTCCTTTTCTTGTGTTTCTCGACTAGTAACAGAATTGCCTCCCTTCTGGAGCATGTAATACAGTATTGGGTTCGTTTTGGTCAGTCTTGGAGAATCTTTCTCATATTCATTCTTATCACCATCTGCAATAACCCACTTTATGGGTCCCTTTTCACTGGGCATGGAAGAGCCATTCAAATGTCCAGATTCTGATTTAGACCCAGCAGAGCCCCAGTGCTCAGGGAAAGGCGAACTCATGGGACTTTTGGCTACCCCTTGGTATGGAAATGTCCTATTATCTGTGCAGTTGTTGGGCTGAGTGGAACTGTACATTAGTCCATTTAAAGAAGAAATTCTAAATTCAGGTTTGCTATTGGTCACATTATTTTTGTGTCCCTTCTTTTTACCATCTATGACAGAGTTACTCCTGTGCTGGGATAAATCTCTCACACAATTTTCTGAGAGAAGCAGCTGCTTCAGAACATTGAAGCTTTTGTTCTCTCTGGCCCAACTCCTATGCTCACTTTCACTGGTTGAACCATGACTGGCAGGATATTTGAATTCAAGTTCATTTCTGCTAAGTTTCAGCTCTTGTTGGTGGAGCAAGGACCCATATAGAACCTCTGGAGCGCTCTGACTATTTGCATTGTCTACATTATTTTTTACCTTTTTAAACGGACTTTCTAATGGCTCAGTATAAAGCTTCCTTTTCTTAGGAACCACACAAAGATTCTTTGATTCTAGTAGGGCCAGTTCACTACTTCTGTGACTGCTGTCCAGATCATCTGTCAGGTATGTCTCTTGGTTTTGTCTCAACAATCTACTCAACAGACCATTTTTTGAAAAAGAAAAATCCTGAGGTGAAATGGGCTCCGATTTAAAGTCCTCGGAGGCTGGTAAGGCAGCTGCACTTCTCTGCACAGTAGACCCCATCCCGACGAATGGGGGGGCACCCTTAGCCTCATGGCTCAAGTGTGCATTTGAATGATGACTCTGTAAGTCATCACAAGGCTCAGATTTTATTTTGACCATCAATATTTGTTCACTTAAAGCTCTATCTGTTTGTTCCTGAGTACTGTCATCTCGTAAGGGAATTTTCTCTTTCTTTTCACTCTTGCCTTTGTTGGGGTTCCCCAAGAGCAACTGGAGAACAGTGCGTCTTTCCAGCAGATTTTCTATTTCAGAGCCAGAAAGTCCCAGTTCAGGTCCTGCTGACTGATTACCAAAGGCTTTGTTTTCTTCAACTGCATTTGTTTTATTTGGAAGCAGAGGGCTGTTTAATCTGTCGACCATACCTGTAGGTTTGTCAGTGTTTATACTTAGTAGCTGTTTACTGAGCCTCTGCTCTTCACCTGAACTAGAAGACTGCATTCCACACTGGGCTAAATTCTGTAACAGTTTACTGGCACTGAAAGTTGCAGAGTTTTGTGTACCTTCATTCTGGACTGGTTTTTCGCCTTGTGGTTCTTTGCTCCTTGTAAGGTCCATTAAGTGGCTTGATGCAGTATTAGTTGGCTTTTCAGACTGAGCGCTGCAAGCATATGGAGGGGAACTCCATTTGATGACAAGAGAGTTTTGGGAAAGGTTGATTGGAGATTCGGCTTTGGTGGATGCCAGTAATGGTGGAGTGCTCACTGGAGTAGTCCTGGTTGTACTGGGGCTTTCGATGACAGAAGTCCTCATGTAATTCGGTGCACCGAACTTTGTCACTTCGTTTTGTACTATTTCCTGAGGGCTATTTCTTTCTATAGTTTCTTCATTTTTATGGCCAAGAAGCAACTGAAGAAGAGTTACTTTCTGGTGTGAATTTAGTTTAGAATTCTTTGAGGTATCTTGATCTTCTTTGACATCTACATCAGGAACTTTGGGGTCCCATGTATTTAGCAAGGACTGCGTCAAGTTATCTAAAGAAACAGGATGATCAGTTTCTGGTTTTTCGATTCGGTGTTTGCAGGACAAGTCTATGGGCACGCAGTTGGAATAAGAGCTTTCATCACCGCTGCTATCATCTGTGAAACTGGGATTGTTATCTGAATATTCATCAATAGTTGTGGGTGTACTACTCTCCTCAAAAATGCTTCCTCTCTCACTCTGACTGTGTCCGTTCATCGGCTTCGGTATGGTCTGGCTTTTAAGCAGGTGTAGAAGCAAACTATTATTAGCAGCTTGTTTTATATTATTTCTTTCCAGTGAATTCTTATAGCTTGTATTTTTAGGGGAAGAAGGAATGATACTCATTGGATTTTGAAATGTTGTACTCCTGCTAGTCATGAGTTTGCCTGATGTCCTAGCCTGACCATTAAGATGGCTTGACATTCCTTTAGATATCTGGAAACTACCGGCATCCTTTTGGCCATTTTCTTGTAATCTGGCCATAGCAGCAAGTCTTTCACTTGCTGCCTGGTTTGCATTTTGTGTTTTTAAAGCATGTTCCCGTGAATACTGCTGTAAATGGGCTTCACTTGAAAGAAGTAATGCTAATTGGCTACAAGCAACACTAGGTTTGGGTGACGTGGCAGGACTAGCCCTTTTTTCCACCATACTTGCAACAGCCTGCAGTCTTGCAGCACATGACAAGGGTTCACTGATGACCTTTGCTCCGCTTTGTCCAACGTGATGAGGTGTCTCTACGAACCTATCTCTGATGGGAGTTTTAGACACATCAGAAAGACTGGAATCAGGCTTTGGCTCTTTCGCTTTGCTTTTCTTCAACAAAGTTTTTAAGTGACTTGATGCCACACCGTAGCACCTTAAATCTTTCTCTACTTTCAAAGAATCATGACTGAGGGCATATCCTTGCTCCTTGAGGCTCTGCCTAATTTGCTGTGACAGAGCAACAGTCTGCAGCCTGGAGCTGAAGGACTGAAGCAAGGAGGCCAGTAATGTGCTATCCTGTTTGCCTTTAGGCACAGTGTCAACCATGCCAGCTAGCAAAGCTTCTTTCTTTACATTTAAATTTACGATGGACTCAGACAGTCTCTTCCGCTTCGCTGCATTCCAGTCCTCAGAAGACTGCAATAGTCTGGCTTTTTTGAGATGCAGCATGCCAGATCCCTGATGTGTGTGTGTATTGAGAACTGGACCATTACTTTGACAGGAGGGAAAGGCATTACCAGAAATGTTAAAGTTCTGATCTTCTTCATTCCGCCTGGCAGACTTTTTGTCAATGGCAGTACCTGATCCCTCCGCTGCCTGATGCATTAGTAATCCTTCTAGGTAAGTTAAAACAATAGAATCCTGGTGCACATCAGAGCCAAGCTCTTCTCCATGAGTCATGTTCAATAGAAGTGTTCACAAGGGCCTGGTTTCTAGTCACTTTCAAGAATTTTTTTTCTTTTTCGTGGATAAGCCAGATGTATCTTTAATAAGTGATTATTAGTTTTGCAACTTCCATAGTAATCAGGCAGAGATGAATGCTACATTCCGACCAGGATTTCTTCCGGCAATGACAAGAGAAGAGGCAGGCAAACTCCACTGTAGTCGGACCCGAGAGTTAGTCAACTCTTAAGAAGCAGCAGAATTCTTAATACATAGGTCTGCAGTAGTAAGAAGGTATAAACCTTAGTGAATATGCTGCTCCGCCATCTTCATCTTTTATTCCTCATTAAATGTAAATATCAGTGTTCTATAAAAAGAAAAGAAAAACATTTAGGAAGTTACAAAATGAGAATTATGCTTCGATACAAAATAAAAGAATACATACTAAAATTGTATATTATGTAATCCATATACAAATGTAATATACTTATAGGCCATGGTTATATTATATTTAATAGTTTGTCATTCATAATCAATTGGAAATCCCTACACAAAGTCCTCTGAATAAATGACCATAGTAACTGAGTGAATGCTTTAATGCCATATAATTGTTCACAAATCCACCAAATTCTTAAATTTCAAAATCACTTTTTTTTTTTTTTGCAATTAACAGAAGTGCAAAGTTTCTTACAGCATACTACTCTACAGGGAGCCAAATTTGGTTTTCTCAATTTATTGGAAACTTAAGAAGGCACAAAACAATACGACACGAATGCATTGGAAAAACTGGTGTAACATTAAAATCTAAACAACAGATACAATAGATCCATTTCTGATACTATTTTCAAACCGTGAGATATCCATTCTATAGAATATACAGAATTGTTTTTAAGTAAATGATATCACTGAAGAGATTAATATTAGTTCTGGAAAATGACAGTCTTAACCAATTCATAAACATGTTAATATAATCATCAATTTATTTACCCATATTTACCATGACTTATTAGAAACAAAGATTCTCTAGCACTAATTCAGATCTATCAAAGGTCTATTTCATCTGTTTTAAGCTTCGTATTCATATGCATCATTTAACAGGTGTAAAACATGAGCAAATTAGCTGTAAGTTATAAAAATATTACTAATATCAAAGTCTTTCCTCTCTACCATGAATTTTTCTCAATACTTTGTGATCAACAAATTATTATTAGAACAATAAACATGATTAAAAACATTTTTAAGAGGGGCCAGAGCAATAGCACAGTGGAAAGGGTATTTGCCTTGCACATGGCTGACCAGGTTTGATCCCTTGCATCCCATAAGATCCCAAGCTTGCCAGGAGTGATTTCTGAACAGAGCCAGGAGTAACCCTGAGCACTGCAGGGTATGGCCCTAAAACAAAACAAAACATAACAAAACAAAAACACCACTCCTCCCCAAATTTAAAGACTTACAATAGTATTAAAAATAATTTACTTGCATTATTTTACTTATCAACAAATACTATAACAGTAAATTTTAATAGCAATTTTGAAATATTTTAAATTAAGAAATAATAGTATATTTGCACTAATTTTTAAATTATAAAATCAGATTACCATATATGTTTAAAAATAAGCATGTATTTACACTCAGTAATTTCATTATTCTGTAAAAAAATGGGCAAGAAACATATTTAGAACAGACTTTGAAGGGAAGATATTTAATTACCTCCAAAAATTTCTAAGACAAGTGGCAATTTTCAATTAATGTATTTAAAAAGGAATTCTATAGAACAGCATCAATCACATGAAACAATGTAAGAAAAAATAAATTTCTTTTTTTTGGTTTTTGGGCCACACCCGGTGACGCTCAGAAGTGGCTCCTGGCTTGGGGGACCATATGGGAAACGGGGGGGGGGGGGGTGTCGAACCCCGGTCTGTCCTAGGTTAGCACAGGCAAGGCAGGCACCTTACCTCCAGCGCCACCACCTGGCCCTCGAAAAAATAAACCTGCAAATCAAAGATTACAGTCTTTTTGTTTGTTTTTTTGTTTTGTTTTTGGGTCACACCCGATGGCACTCAGGGGTTACTCCTGGCTATCTGCTCAGAAATCGCTCCTGGCAGGCACGGGGGACCATATGGGACGCTGGGATTCGAACCAACCACCTTAGGTCCTGGATCAACTGCTTGCAAGACAAACACTGCTGTGCTATCTCTCTGGCCCCAAACGGTTTGAGATGCTATTTCAGGTGGTACTCAGTTGCAACACCTCCCACGATTCTAGAAGAAAAGCCATTCCTAAGGAAGCAGGAGTTCTGAGACTAAGGACTGCATGCACTCAAACCCTCCCATTAAAGGCTCTCCAGGGAATCAAGCGAGCTAAATTTCTTCAGATAATTTCTTTTCCATCCTTAAACAACTGAAATGGGAGAAATTCTCGCATTTCTACTGTACAAACTGAGTAGTTTAAGGAAAAGACAAATAAAAAAAGGAGGTAAGATACCTGGATACAGTACAATTCATTCTGCGCCACTGGTTCATTAGACTACTATGTAAAAAGATAGCATCACCAGCTAATAAAGCGACAGCAGATTAAAATTATTTAAAGTTACACTGTTTGAGCCTGACTCATTTTCATTTAGCAAAGAGATCACATTGTTTTTAGTTACCAACTGACACAATTTGCTTCTTTGATATTTTATTATTTAAGAGTGCTGTTTGTGTTTTAACTCTACTTGAGCATACTTAGTTAAAAATATCTGTCAAAAAACATTTAAGATTTAGGTGTCCTTAAGAGATTTGCACACAATACTTTTAAAACTGGAATATTTTTATAAAACACTTGGCTTGTGAGTGAGTCCACTGGAATGTAGCCAAAGTCAACAATTATTTTATTAGAACTTGGCGTACCTGCCAATTTAAAGCTGCTCAACATTCTCATGAAATAAGATGATTTTTTTTGGTATGGCATACATTTTTAAATGATTTGTGAAACATAACAGAATTATCAAAATCATCTAAGTTATAAGGGATGACAGATCAGAGAATAAATGAAGCTGGTGGAAGAGAGGGGTGTGGTATAGTGGAGGATGGATTATAATTTTAGAGCACATGTCTACAATGTGGGAGATGAGAGTCATTCTTAACACTACATGACCTCTCCCTCTACCAATGCCAGGGACAGAACTGAGTATCATCAGTATCAACTGGAGGGTTTCCAAGTCTCTTAACTACTGCTAGGGATGGAAAAAAGCAAAGGAAAAAAAATGTACTGAAATCAAAAGACCTCCCAAATTTCCCCAATTTGAGGAGGTTTTAAGAAAAAAAATAGTTTAAAAATAGATGATATTAATATGCTATCTTTAAATGTTACATTGGTAGCACTGACAAAGGCTTTTTTGATGAAAGCTAAAATTACATAAACATAAAACTTAGTGATAAAATAAAAATGATTTGGGGCCAGAGTGATAATACAGCAATAGGGCATTTGCCATGTATGCAGACAAACTGGATTCAATCACCAGTATCTCATATGGTCCCCAAGCCTGCCAGGAATGATTTCTGAGTACAGAGCTAGGAGTAACAAGTGCCACTGGGTGTGGCCCAAAACACAAAAACACAATAAATAAATGAATAAAATAAAAATGATTTAACAATTTTAACCTAATTGAAATTTAAAAAAATTATTCATGGAATTTTTATAAAATCGTAATTTTTAAAAAATAGTTTAACAAAAAGGTTTCTTTTTTCACCTAGAACTGTTTTCTTAAATCAAAGTCAATTAAAAATTTCATTAAGTCCTCAGTATGGGGGGGGTAATCACCAATGACCACCTATGTCCAAATAACTTTTCTAGTATTTAACTCAATTTATGAGTACTGCAGAATAAAGGGATAATATACAACAGAATTTTAAGTAAGATTTTATACACAGAAAACCCAATTCTTCATTTATATTCCAGGTGTTTCATATATATTGTGGTCTTGGCATCCTGAAACTTTTATGCACAAACCTGAAGTCCTTTGTATAAACTGATACCAGTTTGAAAATGCATGTTTAAAGAAGTTTGAGCTATTTATATAACTGAAAAGTGCTATATTAGAAAATGCTGACATTCCACAACTACCCTTTTTTGTTTTTCCTTTTTTCCTTTTTGCTTTAAGGCCATACTCAGTTGTGCACTGGATTTACTTCTAGCTCGTCAGGGATTATTTCTAGCAGTGCTCCGGGGACAATATGTGGTATGGGGTTATCAGAGATTTAACTTCAGTACTATCTCTCTGGTCCCCCAAAAATTACATATAAAGAGATGAAAGAAATATTACTCATTCATTAACTAAAACATTTTCCTTAATCTTTAGCCTTGATAGCAAATACAATGATCAATTCAATAAATAATTTCTTTCTAACATCTTTTAGCTCATACCTGTCTTCAGTATTTTTCCCACTGACAAGCTGTTTCAAATACAATTAGGTATGACAAAAATGTAAGTGAAACAGGGTAGTCAAGTTTCCTGTCACAAAATAATGAGTAATTAAAATCCTTTAAATTAAAGTGTATAACTGGATGAAATACTGTATTTCCTTTCTCTCTTTAAAACTACATCATGATAACTACATTAAGTGTTGGATTTGTTATCTAACCTTTCCACAGCAAAGTTTCCAATACAATTATCTATATAGTACATTAAAAACCTTAAATTTACATAATGTTTTAGCCAATTATATCTCAATAGAGTTGAAAAAGAAACTACATATTACTCAAACTAATTTGTTTTGTTTTGTTTTCGGGCCACACCCGGTGATACACAAGGGTTACTTCTGGCTCTGCACTGAGAAATGGCTCCTGGCTTGGAGAAACATATGGGACGCCGGGAGACTGAACTGCAGTCTGTCCTAGGCTAGTGTTTGCAAGGCAGACGCCTTACCCCTAGCACCACCACTCAGGCCCCTCACAATGATCAGGCTGAGATCCAGGGATCGAATCAAGGACCATCCAGGGTCTGCTGTATGCAAGGCAAGCTGTGCTACTGCTCTGGCCCACACACTAATTTCTTAAGCTTGATAAAATTTATGTAGGCTACAGTAATCTGAAAGTTACTTAGAAATAGAAATGCTACTATACATAACTTAAATTTTAGTACTCCTACTAAATATTTTCATTCATCCTCTATTCATTGTATTGAAGCATCTTTACACGACAACTTTATTTTACAGTATGAAGAGAAAAGGAAAAGTACTGAATCTTCTATAGGACTGAAAAAGACAGCCTTAAAACAATAGAAAATTACCAAGTTAGTAGGTCAGGTTTATTCTTTACATAAACTAGGAAACTGTTAAATAGCAATGCAGTAAGTAAATTTAAGATACTACAATGATTTATTCATCACAGCATTGTCATTCTAGATACGTTCTCTAGTTTCCTCTCATCATTTTAGTTTCTATATGGTAAAGCTGGATATAAAATTGATAAGGTGATAAAATGACAAAATATATGAAACATTATGATCACTGTTACTGTTATTTTGGGGGGGGGTCATACCTGGTGATGCTCAGAGATGTTTACTCTGAAGTCACTCCTGGCACCCTTGTGGGGCCATATGCGATACCAGGGACAGAACCCAGGTCAGTTGTATCCAAGACCTATCTACTGTGCTATATCTTGCAATATCTTGGGTCTCAAAGTTCACTATTATCTTTTATTAATGAAATAAATAACATGATAATAGCAAATCCCAATTTCTTTCATCCTAAAGCCAGATTTGAGAGCCCAGAGGTAAATAATGTAATTTGAACAACTAATTCATACAAAAAAAAGCCACGATATGGTGATAGATACGGTGATAGAAATTTCATTTTCCTTGTTTTGGGTTGGTGCGACAATCAGAGGTACGGAGGTCTTTCTTAACTCCTGAGAAAGGCTCGCTGCCCTTCCCAATGACAGAGAATGAACTGATTACTGCTACTTACTTATAACATAAGTGTCTTAATTTCTGTACTATCTTTCCGATAGAGAAAACTTGTTTATTAATAACTGATTCTGGACAATCACAATGAAGGACACTTTGTGTGTGTCCCACACTCATAATACACCCCAAAAAGGGCAAAATAATTAGTATAAAAAATTCAAAAAGACATTTAAGATTTGATTTTAAAAGATCTTGATTTTAAGATTTATAAGCTTCAAATCTTAAACATACAAAGAAGAATTTATAGACAGCAAGTTCTTTGACATTAGCTTTAATCACTCTTTGTGAATTCCACTTCAAGGTAAAGTTAAAAAAAAGTGAAAAAAAATCTGCACAATGAAAGAAACCATCCACAAAACATCAACTTCTTGTAAATCATCCATTTCACAAGGGGCAAATAACCAAAAGAGATACAGACCTTACTCAACTCAGCAACAAAGCAAACAACATATCTTAAAAAATGGGATTTAAAGACATTTCTCCAGTGACATACAGATAGACACCAGACACAAAGATGTTGCTCTCACTAACAAAGACATGCAAATCAAAACAATAAGATCACTTTGTATCTGTTAGAATGGATATTATCAAAAACAGGAAACAAGATGTAAAAGAATACAGAGAAAAGTAAATCTTTAAAACATTTTTTTATATAATAGAATACCTGCTTGAATACTGCATTTAATGCTAGTTTGATAATGTAGCATAATAAGCATGTGGGTTCTTGGTGCTAGTTCCTTAAAATAAAGACACAATGACCTCCATTGAAATAATAAACGTCTAAGTGCCATTGTGTACTCCTATATTTCTTTTATACCAAAGAATGAGAAATACACTAAGATGATGGAAGGAGGATAAATACAGAATGATAATACTTAGATATGGTGTATAGAATAATTGCATGAAGAAATGCATTGGCCCAAATGGGAGTTGCCTTGAACATCCTTGGTTGGCCCCAGAGAATAGGGAGGAGGAAGGAAAGAAACTGAGTAGAAGAGGAAAAACACAAATATGAAAGGACGGCAGCCCAAGGCCAAGTGATCCCAGGTGCACTGATGGAGATTTAAAAAAAAAAGGGGGTAGAAGCAAATACCCGAGTCAAAGTGAACAGCAATGGCAGTAAGAGATCCAAACTCTAACAATCTAAACTTTAAAAGGCCTGTTACAGTGGCAGGCTGGGGGGCAAAGGGTGGTGGTTGTGATATGCTCTGGGAAGATAGTGGAGAGATTGACCCTAATTCACTGTACGTCTGAAACATCTATGATCTGTGAAACATCTAGATCTATCATCTACGAAGGACTTTGTAAATCACAGTCATTACAATTAATAGAATAAAAATATATTTTTTTCCAAGAATAAAAATATTTTAATGCTAAGAAGATCCATACTCTTATCTATGGAGTCTTTTATTTAAGCAATGCAAATTCAAGTAAATTTTAGTTTGTTTGTTTGTTTGGTTTTTGGTTTTTGGGTCACACCCGGTAGCACTCAGGAGTTACGTTACTCTTGGCTCTATGCTCAGAAATAGCTTCTGGCAGGCTTGGGAGTCCATATGGGATGCCAGGATTCGAACCACCGTTCTTCTGCATGTAAGGCCTTATCTTCATGCTATCTCTCTGGTCTCAAATTCAAGTAAATTTTACAATGAAGATATAATACTAAATATTTCACCTAAATAAATGTGATAAGTTTTATAAAACTAATGACCAAGAAAGAAATCTTTAAAATTCAAAACTTATTTCATTGAACAAGAAAAATAAGATTTCAGATAACGTCCTGATACTTGACAAGTCTTTTTAGATTGTAGTGAATCTCCTATTGTAAATTTAAAATTTGCCATTTCATAGCACAGAAAAATAAAGGCATAGTATAGTAATAAACCCGAACTTTTAAAATATGTATTTAATTTATTGGGAATAAAAATGAAACCAAAATATATTAGTTATGTCCTTTGATATAATTTGAACCCTAAATAGTAACTTTCTTTGTAGTATTGCTTTTATTAAAAAAGGGGATATGATTTAACACCAAGCTTAGAAAACAAATTTCTCAAAACGTACACACAAACAGTGAGGATCTCAAAATATGAGTTTAACCTAACAGCATCTCTTTATCTCCTATGGGTCCACAATTTAGACAAATCACTTCATTTTTTCCCCTTCAGATATTGGGAACAGAAGTCATTTACAGTGCACTGAGTAAATTAGCTGCCATTAGATTACTCTCCCTTGCATCCCGAGGGATTTAAATATTTTTACTCAAGGCCAAATTTGCTTCTAACTTCCAGGTCCATGTACTAATCTGTTGTCAGCTGCTTCCAGAGAAATAAAATAGTGGCATTCCCGTTTTCTATTAAAAGATAAACCTACTAAAAGATACTATAAAAGTTTCCGATGATTCTTCAACTCTACAATTTTATTTCTATAATTCAAATGATCAAATTACAATTTACAAAAGTGAAAACACTGTCACTGGCATATTTATGTTGTCATAAAGTTGTGGTTACTACTGCTTAGTATGACTTAATTTTTTTCAGTGAATTCTAAAGCAGAGTAAATGATTTTGAAAGTTTTTAACCGATTTTCAAATTTATTTGCTTTCATTGAGGTCAGAAACTAACAGACGTTTTACTTAAAAGCTTACTATGTACTTGTATTAAAACTGCAACTTCTGCTTATCCCATAAGAAATACTAACTGTTGAAAACATAAGTGATTAATAAAGGTGAAGTATGGATAGTTCTAGCAACAAACAAGTATCTCCTATAACTGAGAACAAAACAAAGGAATTTCTTCATTTTGAAACATCTATTTTTAAGAAAATCCAGAAGTTATCTCTAAGCAGGACCAAGCAGTAAACTCTGGATGACGAGAGTAAACTATGTACCTCCCACATCCTCTAAAACTCACTATTAAGTCAAAATTAAGGTGAAAAAGTGGGCATATTAAGTTAAATAGGCTTGTAGTATCAAAGATGCTTTAAAAAAATCCTACGTTTCAACATAACTTATATTCCATAAATATTGTTTCTTCTTGAAGGCAACAGTTGTATTATCTTAAAACACAAACTATAGTTTGTTAAATGGGATTAACTTCTAACTATTTTGAAAAGTTAGCAAGGATTACTATCGGACAGAGTACCATAATTTCTTTAGGGTTAATGTTTGTTCACTGTGTTCTAATTATTTTCAAGAAAACAAATTTGATTAAACAAAATAATATTGTTTCAGTAGCAAATATCATGAGGAAAGGGTGTAAATATTAAAATTAACAGAGGTTTCAGCTTTCTTTAATAGCTCTTCAAAGTAACTGGCACTTCCTATTAATTTTTAAAAACAGAATATTTCCAATTCTCTACGAAAATGTGAAATGCAACAAAAAAAGTACTTCAAGAACTGTTCAAGTATTTGTACATAAACATAAATACACAAACACACATATTTGAGACTGGAGCATAAATCTTATTAAGTTCAAATATGGTCACCTAAAATAGATTTGACATACAGACAGGCACAAGGTCAAGGTCACAGATCAGTAAGAAAGATTACCAGCAGAACTGATGTAATAGCTGGCATTTGATCAAAGCTCCTAGGGTTTTTAGTACACTTACCAGACACTCTGCATTTACTCAGAGGGTACACTCTGTTTTAAAAATGTTCCCCCTCTTTGAAGACAAGATCTTCATGCACTTTTTGTTATAAAGCACATTCTGAGAAAATGTTCCACAGAATAAAAGGAGAAACGAGTGTGTTTCAGAATCAGTAGTTAATGGGTTTCTGTGTCGCTTGTGTATTAATTTATTAAGCAAATCAATGTATAATACATATACTATGTGCATATTAATTATGCTTGCATATTAATTTACTTGTTATAGCTGATCTTTTCTATGTGGGTAATTTGAAATTAATTCTACTTGCAGGTAACTGCACTGCCAATAGGCCTTCATTCCTCCAAAGTTTTGGCCTACTTGATATGAAAAGTGTATATTTAATATTTAATATCTCGGGCACCTCTTGTTGAACACAAAAATTTAATGCTAAATACTGTTTCAATCAGAAAGTTTTACAACGTTACTATTCAGTCTTCATTAACAATTTCCAAGTTATTCTTAGAGGAATAAATGCTGGTTATCAACATGTTCCATAAAAAATTCCGTTATAGCTTTATATTGCTAGATTGGCATACATACATATAATATGCATATATATTCTCATTAATGAATTATTTTGAAAAATCATTGTTTAAATAAGTAAGTTTTGATGAAAATAAGAAACCTGTACAACTCTAGAGATAGCCAGTTCCTTACGATGAGAAGGGAAAATATCCATATAATTACCAAATTAGATATCACTAGAAACAAAGTTTCCTTTACCAAGCTGAAGTAAATTGTGAGTATATCCAAATTTTTAGCACTATGCACTAATATGTGCAAAAGAATCTATCACAGTTTTTACAGTAAATGTAATTTCTTATATTTAATGCATGATAATTTCTCAAAAAAATTCATGTCAGTAACATATTTTACTATGTATTGCCGGTCCAGTACTACTACCTCATTGTGAATGGACCATGAATTGTGACTTGATTCTCCAAAACAGAACACACTATGACATCATTCTTGCCCATACTGTCCTAGATCACAAAGCTTTATAAAATGAACATCTGTTTGTCTTGAATATCTGCCAGTGAATGACAAACAAATTTCACTACAGATATAGTGAAATATCTGCAAGGGGAAAAAAAACCCAACACACATAACAGGGTCTCATCCCTGTGGACTTAAAATAATAGAATGTTTATAAAACACCTAAAGAATTCCTAAGTTGTAAACATCTGATGTAATTGTCTTAGTAACTTGACCAGCAACTGCCAATCTGCTCTGGTTCAGGTCACTGGCAAGTTCAGTATCTGCAGTGAGTTGGGCAAGGCCAACCCTCATATGGCTTCACCAGGGACTTAGTATACTGACAAAGATACAGACTGAGTATGTGTTGAGGAAGAAGGGGTAATAAAGGACATTTAGTAATGGCTCCTGTGAGTTGGGAAAAACAGCAGGAAGCATTGTGTAAGGCTTTTCTGATTTCATTTCTTAGATAAAAAATGCTTCAGAACTTTCCTTTAAGAAACTGTAGTATGAAAAACAATTACTTTTGGTTGGGGAGCGAGCACTCCGGTATGCACAGGAGCCCAAGTTCAAACCCTGGGGCTGCACGGCTCCTAGGCTCCCTGAGCTCTACTTGAGAAGTCCTAAGTAAATTTAAACGTATTTTAAATTATTTATACTATTTAAAACATTTAGCAGGGGGCCGGGCGGTGGCGCTGGAGATAAGGTGCCTGCGCTAACCTAGGACAGACCTCGGTTCGATCCCCCGGTTCCCTATATGGTCCCCCGTGACTGCCAGGAGCGACTTCTGAGCACATAGCCAGGAGTAACCCCTGAGCGTCACTGGGTGTGGCCCAAAAACCAAAATAAATAAATAAAAAATATAAAACATTTAGCAACAAAAATTAGTTTTATGAGAATCTCTACCTGTTATAGCCTGTTTTTAAACAGAATTATAAAGAATGGGATTTACATATATGCACATATAGAATATATGTATGATCACTTCTGTTTAGTATTAGTTACTGAAATTAGACATTAATATTTTGTTTATATTCTGATTTGATGTTTTGGCACATATACTTTTGGTTACAATATCCAAAAAGCAGTAATTTGGCTTGAATTCTTGTTACTATATATATAGATACAAATAATGTATAATAAGGTAAATAATGTAGTGCAAAAAGTAAAAAAAAATTGTGCAGATCTCCTATTTGGCTCATTACAAACCTATCTACCAGCAACATACTTTGATCAAAATAACACATTAAAAATGTATCATGTAAAATATTTGTGAATCAAGTAAGTTATCCCACTTGTCTATAATTGATGATTATTTTTTATTCTTTATGTTTC